>JAHZNH010000053.1:0-13153 GCA_027744355.1 Tyrannoseira gladiata
CTTGAAGCCAAGTTTAGTCAGGTTCAAAAGGCTAGGCCAGGTGACGGCACTGTTTTTCCTCGGGTAATTAATAACCCCGAAAATATATTACGTGGGAGCAGACCTTGTTGATGCGAGGATCCGCGTCTCTTGAAATAACTACGCAAGTTGAAAGGAACGTAGTAGTTGTAGTACTAGAAGCTATTAAAAAATGTCGGAGAAATATAGCTTCAGCTTTCCAGTACCTCCTCACAAGCTGATCTGTGCTTTGTAAATTTATTAGGAAAGTTGCTACCTCAAACTCCGAAAAGATAAATGCGCCTTCTTAGCTTCACAATCACTACGAAAGGGGCTTACATTCTGGGAGGGCGTTTACCTTTGAATTCGCTGAAAGGAATTTGCATATGAATTCAAATATAATTCGGGGCGATAGAAACGGGAAGATTAGGGACAAGATTTGCATTTAACGGTACAGGCCGGGATTCAAGGGATCACAATATTCCATGAATTCAGTTTAGTCCTAGTCGCACTACTTGTTATTCTAAAGCCAGGGTTATTTGCCTAAGGGAAGATTAGGCAGTATTGTCCTAATAACTGTAATGATGATGTAGTTAGTCAGATAACCCATTCCTCGTGGAATCAAATCAACTCAATTTGTTAAAAAGATTTTTTTCTCATGGAAGCACTTCTCAGATCCATCCTAACTTTCAGATAAAGTTACCATCCGAACGAGAATATGAAGAGGATTCTTCCTATGTAGTGAATAGATTTTTCCAGGCACGTTCCCCTGCACATGATAAGGACAGTGATCATGCTGAATAATATGCTCAGAGTTGTTTGATCTACATATCTAATTGAAATTGGATGAAAAGAGGTATGCTCCTGCTTGAAAGAACCAATTCAAGCGGAATCAAATTGCGCAGAATTTCGATTTGGGGTAAAAAATCCAGTAGATTATAACAATTACGGTTCAATGTACAAGCATAATTCTACCAAAATTGGATGATGAATGGATTACTCAGATTAGGGTCGAGTATTTTTATACCCTCGTTAATTAATCAAATCTATTTTCATCTTCTATGTAAAAGTTCGGTTCAAAGGGTAAGTTCCAGGTCCAAATTCCAGGCTAATAATCATCATCAATCAAGCAGTTCCAAACTAACCGCGCCGAAGGAAAAAAATTAGGCACGTGCGTTGTTGTTTATAGCAGTCTCATTTGGTGCGGTGGTAATGTGCAAAACGGCTCAGTGATTTCCAGCCATGTCATCACATCACCATCATGCCACGGGATGGACTTTTGGACTGGATGTACTCCATCCATTCTCGAGGTTTATCTTTCCAAAATTAGCTCTCCAAAATGGCCCGGAGAGGTCGAACAACCGAGGCAGAACAAGAAGCTGGTTCAGGGGAAGTCTTGGGCTCGGGGCAATCTTGCGAGAAGTTACGCAGGTGGCTGAGGAGGCACGCAGGTGTTCATGATATTCCATCCAAACACTCCCCACCTCCAGGAGGATTTTCTTTTGATCATCAGATGATAATGATGAAGATCTCTCTCGTCTACAATGTGTCTCCAACTCTAACTTGTGTGACCTGCTTTCTCCTCTTACCAACTCCTGCTCACATTTTTCGCTCGCGATGAAGCATCAAGCCGTGTGATTCCGTTTGAGGCTTCAGACTTGCTGACTTTGTTTTGTCGCAGTTACTGTCTGACTCGAACTTACGAAGAGGAGTACATACTTTTTTTTTCTCAGGTGCTCCTTGCAGAATAAGCAGATCCACTACTTTGTGAAGGACTCCTATCTCTCCTTTCTAGATTTGCTGCATAAATATCCTTGTACCTTCAGTTCAATTCAGTTCACTTCACACTTTGTTAAAGAGTTTGATGGATATTCCCAAAAGTAAACATTGGATCATCCAGAGAGAAAAAAAACTTCCGTGGTGGGACTTTGTTCAACCCGTGCCCACTTCAAACATCCATTTTGTTTTCTGGAATAATGGATCCTTATTCTTCCTGGAAAAAAGTTTCTCCTTTTTTTGTCGTTCAATCTCCATTTGAAACGCCATATTTTCCTCTGAACCGAATAAGAATACGCAACTCCCCATTGTTCCTCCCCATTAATTCAATTTTTCAATAACTTCCGAGACGAAGGTTGGGGAAACCTGACTTTTTCTTACTTTCACCGACACGAAAAGTGGGGACGTGTGCTCTTCACAAGTTCTCGGTTCCTTCTTTCTCCTCATTGAAGAGGTCGTCCACCTCTCCAGATAGTCATCTTCGTTTCGTGATTCTTAGGAAAAAACTCCTGAGTAGGTTACAGGTTTTCACTTGTGGTAGTAGTTGCTTCGAATTTCGAATCGCAGATTTCAGGAGGTCCCACCTTCCATCCGAATAAAAACCTCGTTATTTTTGCTTCAAGTTTGGGGAACAAGTTAGGCGAAAACAATTGAGCGGCAGAAGTGGCTCTGCTTCCTCACACGGAATCTAGGTACATATTTTTGAAGATTCTCCTCAGTCAGTACTTAGGCAGATGATGTGGATGTGCATTAGCACGAACATCGAACTCCAACAGGAAAAACTTTTTTTTATTCCTTCTGCATTGTTCTGGCTTTGCTCTGCCCTCGCAAATAAAATATGAATTGATTTGATTTGCAAACGTAAGCAGCACACACCGCTTCCCAGCTTCTCTCCTGGTCTCATTTTCGGAGGGGAGCTTATTGTTTGAACTTTGGTTCCAGCGCATCCAGCTCCGCAATATACGTAAATAAGTCGTTGCATTCAGCAGGGCTCTATCTATCGTTCTCATTCGTTCACCCGAAGTCATTGTGTATTCAAAGCATTAGCGAAGTCTCCCATTTTTTGGCAGTGGGATGGGTAAATAGGATGCGATCCGATGGAATTGGAACCTTGGCTTGGCTTCGCTTGGGTTTGGTGGCGGCTCTAAACATTCCAACCGCTCAAATCCGATGTGACACCTCTTCCAATGTCTTTCCCTCTCACTTCATTTACTCGCCGGAGAAATATATTTCGGATGGGGAAAGCGTTTGTTTGTTCGTTAACAAAAAAACTTTCCGAAATTGTATTTATTGTATAAATTGGTGGCAGTTCGCCTTGGTTTGTTACTTGAAGAGCATTCTGCCTCATTCTCGTCCGTCCCATCTCCCTCAAAAAAAGTTTCGTGTGTTGACGAGACACTCGTAAATAGAATGTAACACATTTAGGCGAGATGTACTTATTTATTGGGATCTCTCCCGAATCTTGAGCGAGTTTGGGTCAGGAGGAGGCTTTAAAACTCAATCAGAACTTTCAGACTGAGGTTCCAATTCCATAATTTTTGGAGACACCGTTTCCAGACATCGCATCACTGTGAAGCTGTAGGTAATTGTGTGTAGGCGGGAGCTCACCTAGGAGTCCAACTTTCTAAAAATAAACTTCGCTTCGGATCCACTCCAACTACGAATGTACTCTACTCCCATTCACCTCTAGGCCATCAAGTCGAGGCTGGGGCGAGTCAAAATCCCAGGAACTTTTGCGTTTTGTCTTCTCCATCCAGGCATTGAACAAAAGTTGACAGAGTCTTAAATCTGGGGATGCGATGCGATGCCACATCGCTATCAGACCAGGCAAAAAGACAACAGACCATAGTATTCAGTTCGAACTTTATAGCTCCAGGATTTAAATCGATCCCCACCAATCGAATACATACGTACTCGATCACTAATATTTTTATTTCCGTACTTCTGACACAGTCACTTTATTGCGAAATTCTCAGATCCCAAATACTAATGGTCTATAGTGGAGTTAGCTAAAGAATGAATTTATTTCTAGCGAGTTCCACCATCCGCGATTTTTTTTCCTGGAGGTTTCGTTTGGTTTAGTTTGGGTTTGCGTGCTTAATGCTGATTGTGACTCCAACTCAACTCCTTTTTTCGGAAGGAATGGCAGGAGCGAAGCCACATAATAAGTAATTTCTCCACGACTTTGATTCAAGTCAGACGATGACTTCGGTTTTTATTGTTTTATTGTCGAAAAGAGAATTAGGTACAATGGGAGGATGATGCCATTGATGCTCCACCAGGCGATGCGTTCGCATTCCTGGATTCAGGCAGGTGTAAGAATTTTCGGGATCAAAGGCCTTAATCCCGATCCGCTGCTGTTGTCTCTGCTGTCATCACATCACATCACACTCATCATCATCATATGGATTCAGGCAGGTGTAAGAATTTTCGGGATCAAAGGCCTTAATCCCGATCCGCTGCTGTTGTCTCTGCTGTCATCACATCACATCACACTCATCATCACACTCATCATCATTCCCTATTTTCCATGGAAAGACTTTCCTCTCTGTCGTGTTTATCGTTCCCCTGTCATATTCTAATATGTAGATAGTAGGTCTGCAGGTTTCTGGCTTCTCTCCGCTCCGCTGGTGAACTCTGAGTCTGGATCGGGAATCTGGAGCAGAGAGGAAATTAAATACCTGGAAAATTCCACCGAAAAAAATATCCTCCTCCTCACCACACTCCCATAGTCCTATCCTCGAAGCTCGGCAAAACTTTATCCTGTTTGAGCTGATTGTGATTATTTAAGTGCTTTCCGTGACTTTAAGCTCTATAATAAACTACGTCATCTCCAGCTGATGCTCTTCATTTTCTCCAGCCAGCCATAGTCTGATACCCTCTGTCTCTTTTCTTTACGGGGAAAATTTCCTCCTCCCGTTCACGTTTGATCTGCGCTATCTACCTCCAGCCTTAACCTCAGCTCGACTTGGTCTGGTTTGGTAGTGCTAGTCTAATCAGAATTACTTATCCTGGTTCCCTTTCTCTCTCGTGTTTTGAGTTCGTATTCATTATCTTTCCACCACCACCCACCATGCACGCACCATACCATACCACGCCTCCTCTCCAAAAATTTTAGATTTTCCTTAGTGGTGCAGATGTGCCAAACCTCCACTTCAACTTTTTTCCTCCAATAATTAAATTCAACCCAATTGTTCTAAATCAACCCACTTTACGAAATCCGGAAAATGTTCCTCTTTTTTTTCCTCCGGATCAATGCAAAAAAGAATCTCGATCTGTGTTCAGGTTGGTTGGTTGGTGGTTATTGAAATGGCACATAGTAAATCTGAATGTGCGATCGTATCACCATGCAATTCCCCATTTTCACTTTCATTTCCATGTAAAATGCATAAAAAAGGGGGGCACAGCATGCGGTGTGTGTGTGTTTTTTCTTCTCCAGGAATCTTAGGCACTGCCATTGTCAGTCACTGGGTTTTGGTTCTGCTAGGAGTCCGCATTCGTGCATGCATCTCCGTCTTCCGGTGAATGATCCTTGAATTCTGGAAAACTTTTTCCCGTTATGGCTGATCCATAAATATGCTTCCTCCTTATACGACTCGGGCTTTTACCGCTCTCTTGAGCCAAATCCATTCCCAGAAAATCCAGATCCGGAGTCAGAGCCAGAGGTGAGCTCCTACTTACTGACTTACCTACCGTTGAATCGACAACGAACCATGAGCCATCAACCAGCGCAGATGTGCCATTTCGCGCTGGAATGTGCTCTTATGTGACTTGCCGCTGGTTTTTTTGTGGGGAACTCAAGAATTATTGGTTTGGTGCAATGGCAAGCAAAGGGAAGAGAAAACGTTCGAGTCTGGATCGAGATTTTCTTTGTGGAGCCATATTCCCCGAGAAATATCCGTTGCATGCTGATGGTGATGCGTGTGGGGCGAGGGTGCAATCGCAAACTGCATGTGTGTCATGTCATTGGAGTCATGTGATATGCGATGTCAAACCATCCCGCGCCATAGATCGATCGGAAAACGCTTCTTATTCCGATCTCCTAAAACTGGAGTACACCAAACCAACCAATCCTCTCAAAAGAGGAAGGCAAAGGCAAAGTCCTTGTGAAAAAATACGAACTTTATCTAAAGTTATGTTCTTCAAAAGCATCAAAGGCAATCCATCGTTAACCAAATACCTTCATTTTTTCAAAAGCTAAAGTTGGAATTCAAACTCTTAATGGATCCATCGAGCAACTTAGTACTTGTTGGATGAAAATGGCCTTCGCTGAGTGAGTCTTGCATCCAGAATTGGCTCTTTCCTTTGAATAAGTAATTTTCCTTCTGTAAAATTCCTTCCTCTGAATAAAAAACTTGTCGATTAAGGGACATGGTATATGGAACTTATTTTTTCCTGAGAGGAAGAAAAACACGTTATCTTAAAGAATCTTTAAAAGTTTGAGAGACAAAGCACCATTTTCACCATCATGATCATGATCAACATCAACAACCTTTTTTTCAATTTCCTGAAGATATTATGCTTGATAATAGGGCCAGATTCGGTGCGGTGATAGCGATTTTTTTTGAATGAATGAACCAACCAAACTAGGTCGAACCAGTTCTCACATCTCAGGGGAAACTCTGTTTGTATCGGGAAGAAGTAAAACTTGGATTGAATAGCTCCCCGGAATTCTAGGAACTCGGCACATGGTGTTGATCGGAAGTTCCCATGAAGTCAATTTTTCCCATGGTCGACTCCTTCGATGGGAGTGATGATAATGATGACATTGCACATATGACTTTCTCCTTAATCTTCCCATCAGAAACTGGTCCTATTTGTTCTGTTGATGAAGCATCATCATCTCATCTTTCTCCGGGAGAAAGTTTTTTTTGAGAGTGTCCTCCGAAGTTTTTCTTCCTCCCTGAGAGGGAAAACTTGTCGCTTTTGCTTTGTCATCAAACAAGCTTGTTTTCACTCTCCCGTTGTCTCAATCATCTTCCAAGAAAGTAACTTCATTTCTCCTCCTCACTAAAGGCTCCTCCGTCTGGGGAAAACATGGCTCATCATTATCGTCAACAAATCAACAGCGTCATCATCTTTCAGCGAGGAGAAAAAAAGTTTTTCCTCCCCAACAAATTTTTTCTTCATTATTCCACTCTGAAAGCAACTGCAAATTTTTCAATGGCTTTCTCCTCCAGGACTGAATAACGAGTTGAAGAATGAAAAGCCCGAGTTTTTTCTCTTTCTACCTCGAGGATATTGTGAGGATGAAGGCATTCAATTTCGTTTTCCGAAATCTAATTATCTGTCTGCACCGAAAAAAAAATTTGTTGACGATAATGATGAGCCATGTTTTCCCCAGACGGAGGAGCCTTTAGTGAGGAGGAGAAATGAAGTTACTTTCTTGGAAGATGATTGAGACAACGGGAGAGTGATGTGATGAGAAAATTCCTAATTGGAGTGGCGCTTTGTGTGTGTTGTAGTTCCAAAGGGGGCCTGATTATTATGATTAATTCAGATCCGGAGATGTGTGTATGTCCCAAAACTAAAACTTCTCTGCTTCATCAACATTTCACTCGGCCTAGTAATTGGGGAGTTTTCGGATGGGGAATTTTCCATATTGCATCCATCCATCCATCCCATTCTTAATAATTTCTCGGAAAACATAATGCTCCTCAATTACTGATGGAATCGGGGCTTCCAATAAAAACATAAACTGGCAAGCGCCGCTGCCAACCTCCAATCTTTATTGCTGTTGCTGCGCTGCTGCAGATCCTTTTCCAAATTAGAAAATGCAATAAACGAAGTAAACCTTATCTTCTCTGCTTTTTCAATTATCATCCAAAATCCAAACTTTCATCTAACTACATACTACATATATGTATAGATAGATAGATAGATAGAGTCTGTGAAGCGGTAGAAACGTCATTACTCCGCACTATTTATAAACTCCGCTGAAAAACTAGTAGAGCGGAGCGAGCGTGGGTAGGTCTCTTGTCTCCATAATGTGGAAAATGAGACCTGGAAAGGTCCAAAGCTCAACTATTATTATCTTATTCAATTTCATTTCGCGAATTCGTGTTGCGCACTCAGCAAAAAAGTAAACAACTCTCTAGTTAAACCCTCCGCGCTTCGGGTTGTGCTCTGGAAAGCGTGTCGTTGACTTCGTCGTTTTTGACACGGAGCCCTCCAAAATCCAGATCAGACACGCTTCTAGTCTGGAAAAATACTAACGCCAATACCAAATCAACAGTAGATACTATCTAAAATTTTCTACTCGGGCTCCCCATCGATAACCTACGGTGATGAAACTGACAAGGCAAGTCAACGACTGCAGGTAGTACCTAGGTTGGTGTCCTGCGGTCCAGTCGTTGTACTTCATTTCTCCTTCGGCCTCAGGAGACCTCGTCACCTCATATCCTTGCTGGACTCCGTGCCTTTTTATTACGCGCGGAATCCTCCTTAAACACGGGTTGTGCTCGGGAAAGCGTGTCGTTGACTTCGTCGTTTTTGACACGGAGCCCTCCAAAATCCAGATCAGACACGCTTCTAGTCTGGAAAAATACTAACGCCAATCCCAAATCAACAGTAGATGATACTATCTAAAATTTTCTACCCGGGCTCCCCATCGATAACCTACGGTGATGAAACTGACAAGGCAAGTCAACGACTTGGCAGGTAGTACCTAGGTTGGTGTCCTGCGGTCCAGTCGTTGTACTTCATTTCTCCTTCGGCCTCAGGAGACCTCGTCACCTCATATCCTTGCTGGACTCCGTGCCTTTTTATTACACGCGGAATCCTCCTTAAACAATAGTAACCTGAGTCAGAGTCTTGCAAAACCCAGTATAGATATACTTTTTATCTTTCCCGTGGCGATATTCTCTAAAAAATAAGGTATAGGTACCTACACACAATTCTGCGAAAATAATAATAGTGGAATGGAAACTTGTTTCCAGTTCAAATAACTAACTGAACAGCGGAGTCCAGTCGTACATAGTCCAACTAGAAAAATATGATGAGCTTTTGTTTCCCTTTTGGACCAGACGGCGCGGCGCGATACCCATTCTCACTTTCACGTATCAATTACACGCACAACAGCGAATCAAATGGAGAATTCTCTGGAAAAAAGACTCTCCGGTGTTTTTTTAATTTTGTTTGTCTCCTCTCCTTCACCGCGTTGGTGGTCTGATGGTGGTGGTAGTGCTACTGATACGACTCCAGTACTCCGCTCTAGTTTGTCGCTGTTGCTGGACAAGGGGAAACATAGTTACAATTTGTAGGCGTTAAAACATCGGGGAAATGGGTTCATCGACTTGACTCCTAGACTCTGGGAAATGTAAAAGAGAAAGCAACAAGAAGAAGGCAGGGAAGTAATAAAAAAAGTTTTTTTAGAAGTTGGNGAAATGTAAAAGAGAAAGTAACAAGAAGAAGGCAGGGAACTAAGTAAGTACTTAATAAAAAAAGTTTTTTTTGGAAGTTGGGAAAAATACTCATTAAAGCTGGGAGAGAATTTTTTTGCGATGTCACGATTTCAAATTGAAGTCCTTTATTTCAGCTCCACCGTGGAGTGGAGTGGATTGAGGGTGATAGATGAAGAATGGTGAGTGAGCTAGTGAATACGATTCCCTCCGTTTTCTCTGGATGACATGTCATCAAGGAAATGTCTTGGTGAGGGGGAAAAGAAAAACCCACCGAATTATGATTGCATATGTAAATGCATCAAGAATAATTGACATGACATGAGTGGTGGAATGGAGTCGGAGTGGGATCGGAATGACATGACAAGTGAAGAAAGCAAGCCATTAGCTCCCTGAAAAAAAATTAAAATATGGATGCTCCGCTGGAATATGACTATGAGTGACATGGAAGGAGGGTAAGGATTGAGTGAGTGAGAGAGCGGGCTGGAGTAAGTGAGTTGGAGTTGGAGTGGGGAGATCGATGCATTTTCATTTTCTCCCAGGAATACTTAATGTAATGTAAGCGTGTACGTGTCGTGTCGTACTCGTCTTCTGGAAATGAGGGAACCAAACTCAAATTGGATTTTTACATTGTAAATATCGTTTCTGGTAAAATATAAATTTTATAGATTGGATGTTAAAGTAAACACTGTGTCTTGATGCTTGTGATGGGACGTAGAATTTGTCAATCAACGTGAGTTTCTTTGTTCAGAAGCAATCAATTAAAGGATGTATGGCAATTACCCCGAAGTCTACATACTTTAAAATGTACGTTTAGTCTTTCAAAAAGCAGCATTCCGTACATTTTATTTAGTGGTTTTCTTGGTTCCAAAGTGCACTCATTTTTTCTCCTCGGAGGAGTAGGTGGTGGTGGAGGCATTAAGGAAGCACGCGATAAATGTTCGACTGGTTGGCTGGCTGGCTTGACTTGGAATGAAGTGCTTTCCTCTTGTCTTTCTGCGACACGCGCTTCTTAAAACTTTCTTTGCGAGTGACATTATGGTTATGTCACATCACAAAAAAAGTCTGGAAATGATAATGCCTCTTAAGGAGGAAAAACTAAATGTTAAACTTGTTTTGACACCGCATCTTTTGTATAGTGTAGTTGAGGGACGAGAGGGGAGAGAATTCATATGCTCTTAAGTTCATCGTCGTGTGTCTTGTTCCTCACCGCCCATCCTCTTCTTCTTCTTCAGCCCAACCAGGCCAGATTTAATTTGAGGCGAAATGAGCTTTTAAACAGCGAGAACCGGAAGTTCAAAGCATATTATTCTCCTGGAGAGGAGAGATGAGATGAGACGGAGAAAGCTACTAAAACGTAATATCTTTTTCGAGGCAGGAGCACAAGATGTGCCGGGGCTCTTATCCCCCGCTATAAAGGGAAAATGGCATGGTTTGGCTTTTGGTTCTTGTTTTGTCTTCTTTCCATAAAAAAGGGCTCTTCATCTACATCCCTTTTAAAAGGGTCATGCAATAAAAAATGTTCCCTCTGCCAGACTCCCAGCCTGCCTGGTGTGTTCTCGGTAGTTATGGCTGGGCTCTGGGATTGGATTGGATTTACATGACCGTTTCTGAGAGAATGTGACAGTTTAAAAAAGGACGAGGGACCAGGGAGCTGTTTCATGTTTTTTCCAAAAAAGAAGAAGAAGAATCTCCAAAAAAGGCGATGGTACTACTATAGTCATGATGATGGTGATGATGATGACGAGGCGAAAAAAAACTCGGGGAAAGTAGCAATTTGTATGTAAAGCAATGCAAAAGAAATGAGAATACTTTTCTTTGTCTGTGGAGTGCGGTTGATATATCAAGGAGGGAAAACCAGAAATAAAAGAGGAGTCTTTTATATTGTCGCCGTCTTTTTTATGGAATTCCACTCGAAGGACCAATTTCTCCCTGGAAGTAGTTGTACTTCCACTTGTACTTGTAGTGGCCTGCCCAGGCCAGGCCAAGCCAGCACGGGCCTTTTTTTCAGGGGCTTGTTGAAGTGATCATGATCGTATCATCGGAATCGTCCTCGTCGTCAAACTTTTTTTTCCTTTGATCTTTCTCTCGTAAAAAAAGAGGTAAGGACGGGTTCTCCCTCTTCTTCCTTGGAAAGTCGGGAGAGTGGCGTGGTGTGGGGATGGTGATGTCATTCTCCAGTCATGTCATTCCTCTTCGTGCGTTGTGTTGTCATGTCATCCTCCTCCGTAAGTACTTAGGAATAGGACTGCTAGCTAGCTGGCTGGCTGGCTGACTGGATCGTTTTGCTGTTGTTTGTGAATGGCTCATCTTTATCGGCGATAAGTACTCATTGTTAGCCAAGGAGGCTCCTCTCTTTTATTGGATGGCATTCCTTTGATCTTTCTCTCGTAAAAAAAGAGGTAAGGACGGGTTCTCCCTCTTCTTCCTTGGAAAGTCGGGAGAGTGGCGTGGTGTGGGGATGGTGATGGTGATGTCATTCTCCAGTCATGTCATTCCTCTTCGTGCGTTGTGTTGTCATGTCATCCTCCTCCGTAATACTTAGGACTGCTAGCTAGCTGGCTGGCTGTCTGGATCGTTTTGCTGTTGCTTGTGAATGGCTCATCTTTATCGGCGATAAGTACTCATTGTTAGCCAAGGAGGCTCCTCTCTTTTATTGGATGGCTCATCATGATCTCATCTCACTGCATCGCTTTTGTTCGGAATGTTCTTGATCATTGTCATCATCTCCATCGCCATGATCATTATTCCTCCTTGTTTATCCATACTTTGAGCTCGTCCACAGCAGTCATCAACCGACAAGATAGACATGCCCATGATCCAATCCACCTCCAGAGCTCCAGATAAAAATACAAAATGGCCCATTACAGCTCCCGAATGAATGCTTGAATAGGGGAATTTGAATTTCGCGAAATGATTTTGGCTTTGAATTCGTCGGAGCCTTCCAACCAACCCCGAGTAGGACGAGGAGTCCTACTTGGCTCCTCCAGTGAGACCCATTCACTTTAATTTATGCAATTTTCATATTTTTCCCTCCAACTGTTCCAGCTCCAGCGGAACTGGGGGATCCAGCAGCAGCTCCCAAAATTTGTAAATTATGAGTTCTCTGGGATTTCCCATGTCAATAGAGGCAAAAAAATCTTGGCATGCCGAATGCCCCGAAACTGTCGACCGACTTAATGTCTCAGTGAAGTCGTGATCCGTTCTGTCTATCCAGAATCGTATGAAAACTTCTTTCTTTATCTGGAGCAGATAACAAAGTCATCTCGTAAGAAAGTTGGGGGATGTGTTGATCCCTGATGTTTATATTTATGTAGCGTTTTTATTGTGCGAGCTTATCTTCACCCCATATTGTCCCGCTTGCCCATTTCTTTTCCTTCAAATTTCGGTCATTGGACTTCATCGCAGAGAGAGTTTTGATTACGAGAAGATGTTCCGGTGAAAGCACTGAACATGGTCCATAGTACTTATTTGGAGCTCCAGATCACCCTCCCGTCCAGCCAAGGGGCATGCATGCATAACAAGAAATTATTATGCGGGGTTCAGATGGATGGATTAGATACGCCAAATATATTTCCTTCTTGTGCCAACTCCTCGCAGTAATTCATGTTCCCCACTCCGCTCCCATTTCTTCGGGACCAAGTCCAAAGTCTCTTATCGGGACGGTTTTTTTTCGGAGAGTAGAAGTCACTAAAAATGTGGAATTCCATTCATGTTGCGAATGTTCTTATTCTTCCTGGAGTTTTTCTTCTTGCATAAATTCTTATCAACGAAATAGATTCGAGTATCAAACGGAGGGACTAAAAGTGATTTATGAATATTGCCATTTGCATTGCTCACAACTCACAATCACAATCATCCTCCTCTGGTTCCAGTTCTGTGTCAGGCCACGAAGGAGGAGGAGGAGGAGAGAGGTCAGACCAGACCTGAATATATATTTTTTTCGTCTCTTCCTTCGGATATGTACACATGATCATGAT
>JAHZNH010000054.1:0-26014 GCA_027744355.1 Tyrannoseira gladiata
CAAAGCTGAATGTAAGAGTTGCCTAGGCGTAGGTGCATAGCTATAAAAAACGGCCAGTAGGTATTTTATTTATTGATTTTGAAATAATTGAAGATGCCGTTGTTCACTTAAAGCGAATTATTCATCTCAATGCACTACCTGAAACTTGAAAAGTAATTTCGTAATTTTTAATTGAGCTATAATTATGATAACTATAATTAAAGTAATTAGTTAATTAGAATCAATTATTTAATTTGAATTCATATGATCTGGAGTTTAGTAAACTAAAAACATTTGATCCGGAGTTTAGTAAACTAAAAATCATTTGATCCGGAGTTTAGTAAACTAAAAATCATTTGATCCGGAGCAAAAAAATTAGGTGTATATAGGGCTTTGCAGGGGAGAAGGGATGGGTGAAATGATCCGGAGGTTTATTCCACGCCAGGTTTAGTTTGACATTAGATAAGGTGAAACTAAGCTTAAAATGAGACGGCGCGGCGCCGGAGGCGCTGGCGTTGCACTTTGTTTTGTCTGTGCGTTTGTTTTACCAATATCGCTACGTACAACTATGTGAAACAGATTTTCTCGGGTTCCGGTGAAGCAATAAAATCTGATTTGATCAAATGAATAAGGAGGAGAATAAAATTGGCGCCATTTCAAAATCTTTGTGGCCATGCCTGAACATGAGAATGCGGAGCATGCTGGCTTTTCTAGTTTATGGATAATGTCCTGCTTGAGATTATTCACAACCTTTGATAAGAACCCCGGAAATAAAACTCAAAAGGTAAGTATTTAAATAAAAGAACCTAACGATACAGACGATTTCCTTACTCGCCATTTATGGATAATGTCCTGCTTGAGATTATTCACAACCTTTGATAAGAACCCCGGAAATAAAAATCAAAAGGTAAGTATTTAAATAAAAATTGTACTTACTGAATTTCTGGATGACACTCCTGGATCCTGTAACTCCATCTACTTCTAATGCTTGTAATGCTCCTAATAACTTATCATCATAGGTTGTCTTCATTTTGTTGGGGCTACTTGCCTCACTCCAAGGTCTTGGGGATATGAAGTACTACGGCATCGATTTCTTCTCCGAACCGAACATGTACAACTGTCTTGATATTGTCTTCATTTTGTTGGGGCTACTTGCGTCACTCCAAGGTCTTGGGGATATGAAGTACTACGGCATCGATTTCTTCTCCGAACCGAACATGTACAACTGTCTAGATCTCGGCTTCACAATCAATCGAGGTGTGATTCGTATGGCATTTCTTGCTGTTGCGATTTGGAACGCGAAGTCAATTAAACGTTGCGAAATCTCCACAAAGCAATTGACTTCTTTCCTAAGGCATTTCTCAAAAGAAGAAAGGTGTGAAAAAACCTATCCAAATCAATGCACACTGGCAAGCAGGTTAAGGATTAAATACATTTAATTTATCAGGTCAAGGCACTAATCGTGGTAATGGGACTTACTCGCTACATGATACAGTACCTATACGCAGGCAAAACGGAAGAGCCGTGGGGGTGGGATCTGAGAAGATTCTTTTCGGTTTTGTCGAGCAAGTTCTATCAATACATCACGGTCTGGACAGTAAAACAGAAAGAAGAATTCGATGATGATGACTCCACTGCTCTCGATCTCGATCCAAAATCCAATTCATCATCTCTCGCGCTGACTTCTACTGAGGTTCTCACTGGTGGCTTCGTCTTCATCTTTGACAGCTCAGCTAAAGCTCAAGAGCTCCTCATCAAAGATATCATGTTCACATCCGGACTTAGTCTGTACTTCATGTCAAAGGTATTCCAGAAAGAAATGATGGCACCCGTGCCGTCCGCATTTGTGAGGAGGAGGGGAAATCGTATCCCGAAAATCACTTGGATGCAGTACACATCCCTCTCTCAGGTCTCTAATGATGTAAATGAGTCCTTCATCGTCTTATTCAATTTCATTCATATTGATAAACCCGTGGCATGAGAAATTGTGAGGAGGGGAAATCGCATCCCGAAAATCACTTGGATGCAGTACACATCCCTCTCTCAGGTCTCTAATGATGTAAATGAGTCTTTCATCGTCTTATTCAATTTCATTCATATTGATACTTTGCTTCAATCGTCCGTCTTCCTTCACGACATGATTCACCGAGAACAACTATAGGCTTCAATCCGTTCGCAGCCTTTGATCTCACCAAGAGGGTCCTGATGTACATTGCTTCAATCGTCCGTCTTCCTTCACGACATGATTCACCGAGAACAACTGGGCTTCAATCCGTTCGCAGCCTTTGATCTCACCAAGAGGGTCCTGATGTACGTGGTCCTGGCAAAAGTTGCGAAAGCGGTTAGTCAACACAATATTAATTTTAAGATGTACTAACTAACTTTACCTCAATTTTCATATTTTGTCCTTGTATTTAGGAATGAAATATTTCGGAAACACTTGCACAAGAGATACGGATGCTTCCAAGTCATAGTCGTCGACGAATCGTTGAGCATTTGGGTTGAAGGCTAGGATAAGCATGAAACTGAAGCGGTTTGTTGGAAAATACTAAAAATCTCGAATTTCTTATCATGATGGATTTAGATATGGAATAACCAAATTCGACAATTTATTAGCGCCGATCGTCCAGAAACTATTCATAATCCGGTTGAAATTGGCAGAAAATTTTTAAATTCTTTAGGATTTGGTCCCATTTCCGTATAGGACTCTCGCAGAAACGGCTACGCTAGCGTACTTTGGCCACTAAACATTCAAATTCAAAACGCGCGAATGCATGTAAACAAGGTCACGGTGTCGCAAAACACCCCAAGTTTCGTGCGTCAGCGCAAGTGGCTAGGCTGACTCGCGTAGTCTATTTCTGCGCCTATACGGATAGTATCCATATTCTGCTTTTTGCTAACAACATCAATCGTCCATGATCATTAATGCTAAAAATATATTTTCCACTCATGGTTGGAACTCGAAGCCCAAGCTTTTTTCGCATGAACCGTTATGATTTATGATGGCTCGCTGTGAGCATCAAATCTACCAAGTAAACTAAAACCGCAAGCGTTTTTCATGAAACAACGCAACATCATCAGCGTCTGTCTACTTATTGCAAAATGTAACGGTGGAGCAGACATTCCGTCTGTAGTCTCATTCTCAGAACACATTTTTGCAGATTTCATAGAATTTAGGGCTTCGCATTTACTATCAGCCAGACGAGAGCAGAAATACTGCACTCTGTATTCCCATTCCCCTTTAGAGACCACTTCACTCTTCACTGTACAGATTCATTNATTTTTGCAGATTTCATAGAATTTAGGGCTTCGCATTTACTATCAGCCAGACGAGAGCAGAAATACTGCACTCTGTATTCCCATTCCCCTTTAGAGACCACTTCACTCTTCACTGTACAGATTCATTTTTAATGCTTCATGATAGGGACGATATCACGATTCCCTAAAATCCCTATCCATCCCTATCCCATGCTATACATTCAGCTCTTTATCTTTCGTCATCATTGTTTTTTTCATACATTTTGCTTGTGGTCTGCTCTGTCCTGCTCGCTTTATAATATTGCCTCTTGTATAGTAAGTAGAGTCGTACTATGCTCGTGAGTTAGCTTTTTTCTCACTTTTTTAAATGGTGATGACGATAAACATCAAATTAAGGGCTCAAGGCTGCAGTAACAGTAGTGGAAGGAGTTAGAAAAGCATTTCACACGGAACTAAAATGCAATGAAAAAACTGCACCTACCAACATTCGAACATTCACATTTTCATTCCTCCAATCCTCCATCCTTTCAATATGCCATTCGCGAGATAGGGCAAAGCCATCATAACATAACATCTAAATCTCAGCCTTTATTCATCTCTAACACTTCTACATTAATTTAATTGGGAATGAGCAATATGTGTAGAATAGAATATAAGTCATACGTCATCCTTCATTAAATGTACGTAAGAAAAAGAGTGTACATACCGTCTTTACCTTCCTTCAAATTTTTCCACGGACAGATGGGATGGTAGATTGGGAGATGATGTGAAAATGTGAATGTTCGAATGTTGGTAGGTGCAGTTTTTTCATTGCATTTTAGTTCCGTGTGAAATGCTTTTCTAACTCCTTCCACTACTGTTACTGCAGCCTTGAGCCCTTAATTAAATATTTTTTAATTGTGAAAAAATATATATAAACTATAATCAGTATTTGGATTAGTGAAGTAAGCAACTCCACGACTCCGCATTCAAACACGAAAAATACAAATACGGGCAAAACCCAAAAAAGGTTCGTGTAAGTTTAGTTTATCCCTTCGAAAGTTATAATTTTTGTTTTTTTTTTGTTATCGTAACTTTCAATCCATAGCGGAATACTCCAATTTTCGAAATGTAAACAAAACAAAGGATGGGTGATGTGATGAGGTGTAAATAAGAGTGTTGGTGGTTAACTAATTAAAAGTATCTTTTTATGTTTTTGTATAGTATTTGTGTGAACTTATCAACATCCCCAACCCCCATTACCGAGCCAAGTAGTTGAACAGAGGTCACGTAGGTAAAAAGGTTTTCATCTGTGGTAAGGGACCTGGTGAAGTCTGTTGGAAAGACATAGCAACTGCAACTGGCAAAATTCTGTGATAATGAAATGAGCGTGCCGAGAAGACGTCGTGGAAGCTCTAAATCGGAGGATACGGAGAAATTATTACCGACCCCTGGCCCTTCTACTGGATCAAGTTGGACAGGAATTGAAGATAAGGAAAATATGGGACGTGATAGAACGGCGGAATTCCAGTCCGCCCTGAGGTCACTTCAGGGCAGGCAACAACGACAAATTCAGCCCAACCCAATGGCGCTAGCTAATCATCGTGTTAATCGGAATCTGGAACAGTACTCGGAATTCATGAGAGTGGCCAAGTAAGTTGGAAAAATCAACATTGAATTAGAATTTAGATCCAGTGATTCTCGGAGCGGTGGATTAATTAATTTTTTTGAATATTAATTAGAGCAATCGGAAAGAATCTTAGTAAAACTTACAGCAAACTGGAAAAATTGGCCCTTCGTAAGTAGTTCATGGTTCATGGATTTCCTTTCTGCATGTAGGAACTTGCAATGTTAAATGATGGTTGTAATATTTTAGTTGCGAAAAGAAAATCGCTTTTTGACGACAAATCGGTGGAAATCCAGGAACTAACACTTATCATTAAGGAAGACATTAATGGGTTGAATCAGGACATTGCAAAGGTATTTAATAAGTCGGAATTGAATGTTACAAAAAATTGCTAATACATATTATGGGGGCCAATGCAATGTATTTAATTATGTTAATTGATTTTTACAGCTTCAGAAAATATCCAGAGGTACACAAACTTCTAATGGGAAGCATTTACAATCACATTCATCAGGAGTGGTTGTGGGACTTCAATCAAAGCTAGCGTCAATGTCGTCAGAGTTTAAAAATGTGCTGCAGATCAGAACAGAGGTACGTTCTATGTTTTTTACAGAAATATTTGAGGTACTTTAAAATTCTAAATTTTCTGGGGAGAATGGAAATTCTATAAACCATTTTATATATCTTTTTTAGAATCTGAAGGAACAACGAACAAGGCAGGACCAATTTACGCAAGGGCCGGTGACATCTTCCCTCCCACCATCGGCTCTGAAAGGGTTTTATAAAGGTTCAGCTCTGATACCTGAGGATTCGTATACTGGTGCCGACGTTTCTATTGATATAGGGGACAATGCGGGTGCTGGTGCTTTAAGACATAGACAGTCGCAACTCCTTGCGCAAGACGAGACTGTAAGTTTGAAGTATTAACTGTAATCATCATGAGTGAGATAATGAATTCTTCATTGATTTTCATATTTGTATACCTATTGCTTTGATAGGAAGCGTACCTTGGAGAAAGGGAAGGAGCTGTGCGGTGTAAAGGGACTTTTAAGAAACGAATAAATTGAAACAATCAAAGCGCTACGCAAACCTTGTATTTTATGTATCGTGTTTTCGAGATCCCTCCGTTTATATGAAAATCAGTTTCGAATTCTGAAAAGCCATTCCTTTTCCTATATTTATTTAGACTATATAACAATTATACGATTTAAAACATTAAAGGATTGTATTGTGTGAGGTAGATTTATTTAGTTTGATGATTTAACTGTAAATATGTCGTTCCTTCAGGTGGAACTTCCACATAAAAAATTGGCAACATTTTTATGCGATCGATTTAGTGATTCCTACTTTATGTCATTCACACCTAAGTTTACTTGAGATGCTATTTTTTGCATACTTTACCTCACCTTTTAATTACTTACGAATCGGGTCGAATAATAAAAATAAAAATATAATGCAAGCAGATGAAAAAACAGGCGATAAATATAAAACGTTTATTTTGTAGCTTGTAACTCTGCAGTATTCCCAATCTAAACGCAATTCCCTGCCCTACCCAAGTGTTTTCAAGGATTCCATAGAGTCGTAGTGGGACAGGACGTCTAGGATGGGATTTGAATTCGCCTGCACATGTAAATATTTGTCATTTTTGATTGAAGTCACCATGACCATGTCGTTAAAATGGAATAGTCTTTTCCACAAAATGCAAGTTTCGTGACACCTATCCTCTAAACCATCGAGGGCCCAAACAGTGGAGAGAGACCAAGAAAGATGTGATATTTGATATTTGTACATCTTTACTCTTTTAGTGTTAGCATCCGAACTGACCAACGCGATAAGCGTTAATATTTTTGTCTGATTCATATAATTTGTAACAGTTCATAATGGATAGCTCACGTGCTGCCGACATAAATAATAATGAGGTTTCAACGAGTGTTGACGTAGACGACGATTTTCAGCGCAAGTTATTCGAAATCCCCTCAGATTTAGAATTTCCTCTAGAAATTAACTTGGATCTTAAAGGAAAGCTTCACGTAAGAGATGCAATCGAAACATTTTTATATGAGCCACCTATTCTTCAACCGAGATCTTGTTGAATTTCTAGAGCGTATTAGAGCAAAACTGGCATTTAAAACGGCATTTAGATTATTTGGATCAAGAAGTCATTGAGCTACGGAAGTTCCGGGCCGAACACCGAGAAAAATGCCAAGTTAGACTGTCTATGCAAGTTCA
This sequence comes from Tyrannoseira gladiata, assembly GCA_027744355.1. NCBI lineage: Eukaryota > Metazoa > Arthropoda > Collembola > Entomobryomorpha > Entomobryidae > Tyrannoseira > Tyrannoseira gladiata. The sequence goes on from JAHZNH010000054.1 coordinate 7,073, forward strand.
ACTTTAGTCCATAATGACATAATATTCATATAACCTGGACAAAATGTGTAACTTGCTTTTTATATTGATCTCGCTAGCGAACTCCAGAGCCAGATACGACGAATTCTTCCACGTCAATGATGACGCAACGTATTGTAGAGCTGAGCAAAAAGAATCGGGATCTTACGGCGCAGACAGAAGCAATGAAGACAAAAATTAACAAGCTTCTTCGCGAAAACGACAGTCTAAAGAATATGGTTGAGTGCTTCCGGGACAAAGATTCGCATGATGATTTAGTCGGTCGCGGCTCATCAACTGGTCCGAATGGGGAAGTGGAGGCGCACACAACAACGACCCCAGGATCCCAACAACATGCTCAATTGACCAACAAAGTTATTGAATATAGACGACAGAATCAGTTGCTTCGGATGGAGTTGAAGACTGCCCTTCGGGTACACAGATTCCTTAAAACATTACATTTTTAGCACAATGGCAGAACAAAGCAAAACTTGGAGAATTCAATTAATTTTCAGGCATTGAGCCAAGAGGTTGGGGATGGAGCCACTCCGCATGGCGTATTGAACTATGTTGTTTCGTCAGGTTGGAGGGGTCGACAGCAGCAAATTATTGCTCTTCAACAGAAAGTCTCCGAGTTACAGATTAAGTTTAAAGAGGCTTTGGCCAACCACTCCCACGACGGGGATACATCAAGTTCTAATCAGCCTAATGGTGGAGGTGACTCGGAGACCGTGGCGGTGGAGCACCAGGTGTCCCAGAATAATATTCCACAGAGAGCTGCATTGATACAACAGGAAAAAAAGAAGTCATTTAAATATTATATTTTCATTCTGAGTTCATAATACCTGTAATCCATTTGCCTTTGCTTCAATATTTAATGTCCACAATATGATCTTACGAATAGGCAAGAGCAAATCGAAAAATTGACTCAAGAGCTAGATCAATCGACCAAGGATTTGAAGTCGTGTCAGCAAGAACTGAAAGCGAGTAAAGCCAGGATACAGACGTTGGAGTCGCATGTGAAAACGTTCAAAAGCCACATCGAGATTCTGGAAGGGAAGCTGAATGATGTTGAGAAGGTGTCAGAGGCGCATGACAAGGAGGTGAAGCAATACAAGATTGAGATTTCGAATCTCAAGGAGCGAGATCGGCGGTACCGTGATCAAACCGCGCTTGAGATTCAAGAAGCGCAAAGAGCTCTTCAACGAGTAAATGCTGGAAATGATTTCGATAACGGAAAATAGCTTTTTAAAATAGCCTGTCTTCTTATTGAAATTCTCATTTTACCCCAGGAAAGAGCGATCGTTATGCGTCTGCAGAATGTTATCCAAGAAAAGCAAGAAGCGATCCAAAGGCTGGATGGTGAAATTATCGAGCTTCGAAATAAGCTAGAGATTAGCTGCTCAGGGTCCTTTGGTGGTGGCGTTGAGACCGTTGACAAAATACGTCAAATGGAGGCTCAAGTAAGAATTTAAGATTTTTTAATGACTTAAATCGCTGATTTATTTACTTATGATGTTTCATTGTCTTTTTTCAGATTGAGATGTCTGGCAAGGCTCTCTCCGCCGCTGAGCATGAGCGACAGTCGTTGGTAAAGATGATGAATGATTACCTGAATCAGGCGGAGGAGGAAAGAGCCAAGTTTGTGAAAGCGTCTGAACACACGTCGAGAATAAGTTGTGTACTTCAGAGAGCTGAGCAGTGTATCAGCGAGTGTTTGGAAGCAGGCCATATCACGCACGAGGGAATTCTTGAGGAGGTGGAGCACATTCGAACTCTCATCAGGGAACTGAAACTCGGTGACCTCTATGTTTACGAAAATATCCCGCAGAAGGATGCGACCAAGAAGTTAAAGAACCAGTAAATGGCCATTTTGCATATAACTGAGTTTTTAGCCATGTAAAAATAGTAATAAGCACTTTGTTTTCAATTATTCAGGGTAGAGATGCTTAAAAGAGAAATTGCCAGTTTGAAGGCGAGTTTAAAAGAAATCGCCGCTGCTAGGAGGAAGGATCTCCAGAATTTTTCGTCAGTGACCGAACGACTCAAGAACGACTGGGCAGAGGCCATCTGCATAAAAAGGACGGCGGCGACGGGACACCCAGTCAAAAAGATTGACTATAAATGATGAACAAGCCTCTCTAGTGGAATAATTTTATGATTAGGATAGATTAGTGAAAATCTAAGTTGCTCTACATACATAAATAATAATAAATACGACTGACTAAAAATAGAGACGATAGAGTAAGCGTATTTAAGAGTAAATACTAGATTACGAATTAGGTAGTGTAAAAACAATCATAGTTTTGTATTGAAATCAATGTAGAATTTTCGCACTAGTTTAACAATAAAGCACTTCAATCACATTTTGGGTTGTTTTAGCTAATGCCTAAAGTATGCACTCGGTGTCGACAGTCGTTTCGAATCTGTTTTGGCCAGATGCTTCATGCTCCCTTTTCGCTTGGGAAGTTTGGTTTTTGAAGTTGAAGCGGATGGGAGGTCCAGTGGCTCTGAAGTCAATTCTTCAACAATGAGCTTTCCTGTCTTTGTTCGGCACAAGAGCAAATCTTCTGCTTGATAGCCCTTGGGAATGTGCAGGTATTCCTTGACTCGCAACGGTTTTTTGCTCCCTTCGATCCTGCGCCGGGCATCAATCTAAATCAAAAAGGTAGGAATAATACTTAATTCATTAGTCAGCAAAGTTAATTGAATAGTCCATTTTAGTATTTTTGTCCGCATTATCACGAAACCTCAAGTTTATAGCCATCCAGCATTCTGATTTTGACATCTTTATTGGCAATATTCGCCAGGTCAAGCTCTAGATGGAATTTTGGCTGGCAACGTTGTTGATTAGCCCTAACATGAAAATGAAGAAACGTATACATATTATAATTTTTTCCAAAAAGTTCCCTAATCTGGAACAACCGAACGCATTATTAAATGTATCTTACTCCAAGACCGCTTCGTCTCCAAACCAGTTTGTGAAGTTTTCAAAGGCAAAATCCTTAAACGATACGACTGATCCATTCACGACGCAAATATGCTGTACCCGATCCACTTTCTCTTCCTCGTCCATATTATTATTATTATAGCGCGAGGAAAGTGCAGCATGTGAGTGACGACGGCTTTTGGTCTTATTCTATGATTCGGGTCGATTGATGTCAGTTTAAGCTCTATTAATCTTAAAAACTGCACTAATATGTAATCTAAGAATTTGTATATTGTTATTGTATTTATTGATTTTACCGATTCCTCGTGGGAAGATTGATCAATTGTAGAAGAAGAGTGTGGAGTGCCCCATAAGGTTTTAGTACTCTCCCACGATTTAATGCGCTCCCTTGATGGTTTAACGAAGCTACTTTTCCACCTCGGAGGTTTTGCTCCACCTGCCCAGCCATCGGTAGACACTTTGCTGTAAGAAGTTTCACTGGAGTCGGATGCCCTGGAGCTATTTCGCTTTCGATGCCGTCTCGCCGACTTGGGTATGATTGCTTCTTCCTTACTGACAATTTTATATTTTGAAAGAAAGAGAACCAGCATAAATTAAAGTTGTTTCTGGGGTAAAAACAAGAATACATAGGGACTGCGTACCTATCCCACAGCTTTGAAGAGTCCCCAGAGTCAATGTAATCCAGCCATGATTTTGAAATTGGACTCCTCAGCCGCTCACAATCGGCGGACCCATTTATATTCCCATTTTCATCATAATCTTTGGACACCTTTTTGAAATTTTGAAAGTCCAGTCCGAAAATCGGCTCATTCAATGATGAGAGCAGCTTCTTTTTCGAAGGTTTCTCAAACTCCGTCTCACGTCCTAGAGCGGTTGTTGACACACCTCCCTTCCCCTCGTAGGTGAGCACTCTCCTCCCATCAATATCCCACGATACGACCACCTTCTGATTCTTGTTAGCGAGTTTGTAATGTTCCAAACGTAGAATTCCGGAGGCCTTGTGGACTAAGCTATTCATCGGAGGAGTATCGGTGCTCCGGATTTCACGCAACATTGATTTGTAGATTTCCTGACGGGGAGATATCAAATTTTTCACCTTGGCTCTGGCTTGGTCAAATTTATACTTGTCCAGTTTTATCGCACGGTTGGTCGATGTAGAAGTCTTGCTGACATTTTTGGCCAGTTCCTGGAACTGCGCTACCGTGTACTTATCGCCTAGGTGGAGGTCGGTTAAACTATCATCCGGAGGTTTTGCCTTTACCTTGGCCATCCAGTTGCCTTGTGGTTGACTCGACGTCTTAAAACGGAAACAAAACAGGAAGGTTTCGCAGGTTGCCCCTAAACCACGAAGAAAAACTTTTTACGAGAATTTAGCATGTACTTATTATGCAGGTAGGATGATGGAAGTGAATGGTCCTTGTCTGCAAAGCTTAGAATTCTAAAAAAACAACAAGTGATCAAAATCAGAAATAAGAGCTTTCCTTGGCTACTGTAAAAACTAGCACCCCAGCACAACATTGCGACCGGAAGGTTAGATATGAAAGGCGGTGTTCTTATTTGTGCAATAGAGACCAAATGTTTATTTTCTAATACATAAATGAAATGGCACAATATTTAACAGTCGATAATAACATAATCGGTTCAGATTGAACATTTTGGACAGGATTCAACTAATAATAATTATTGTTATAATGGTCTAAACAATCGAGTATAGTTCATCGGCATACATCAGAGCGTTCTTCATGAACTCCTCCGAAGGGATGGTTCCACGATCATCGTCCTTGTTGTGAAAGTAAATGTAGCCTTCCTTCACCGCCCATTTTTGCTGTGATGATTAAATGAATTTGGAAACAAAATTTTCAGAAATAAAATGATTTATGTTAAATAGCTTTTCGTTTGCTTGTAACTTCAACCTTGTTGATGATCTGCCCCAGTTTGTTGCTCTCACAGTTGAGCAACCGCATCGCAGCTTCCATTGAGAGCTTATCATAGGCCGAGCCAATAACATCCGCGATTTCGCTGGTATGCTCCTTCAAGGTGTTTTCCAAGTGGTCGATGAAATACTTGTATCCGGGAGAGGTGAGACCCGCCTTGTTCAAATCTTCCTGGTTGGCACCCTTCAATGCATAAATCTATTCAGGGGACAGATTTCATAAGATTATTTTATAATCAAGGGTAGGTCAAAATCAGAACGTAGCAAGAAATAGTACAAATAGTACCTTATTGTATTGCCCCTCCACAATGTACTTCTCAATCTCGACAGCTTTCTTGATGTAAGGATTCTTCATCACAGCATCCACGTTCGGGTGAATGAAGAGTTCCAGCTCTCGGTGAAAGTCCGCGATCTTGTACTGGCTCAGGAGGTTCAACAAGTTCATTCCAAGGATTTCATACATTCTTTCAGACTCTTGAGGGAAGTACTTTCTGCAATTGAAAAAGATTACGCACTATCATTCAAAAGCTAAAAATAGAGAAAACGACAAGATTCCTCTTTTTCTTGAGTCTTACTTCATGTCGAAGTAGTAGTGCTTCAACTGAGATATGTAGCGCTCAAATTCTTCCAAGCCCTTTGGAGTGCAACTGTGCTTCTCACTCTCGCATTTAGTGACGCTGTACAACGCGCCAATCTCCAGAATATCCCGAGCCAGCATCATATCCTTCACATTTGCTGCCGACACGCTACGGGACAAGGGAAGAAACTGCATCTTTGTCAGCAAGACCTAGCAGCAATTTTTTTGAACCAACGTAAGATAATTAGTTAGTATTGATGACATATTCATTAAAACACCAAAAAAGTACCTCGATGAACTCTTACCTTTGCTCCACCTAGGTACACCTCGACTAGACCGAGGTCACGACTTTTTCCCTTATTCCACTCTTTCATGAGATCAGAATGTAATGTAATAGCTCGCTTCTCGATTTCATCGGGTGACTCAAGCTTTTCAATCTCACTCTCCAAACTTTTCAGACAGAGAGAGGACTTTGTTCGAGGTTGCTTGCAAGTTGGTGTTGCAGCTGGGTTTGAGGGAAGTTTGGCCGAGGAAGTTTCCTTGCGTTTTGACATGATTTCTAGATATCGTCTTCCAATACTTTTTTCCACAAAGCTTAGCTTTAATTGAGTTAAGAATTAGCTAATAACTTTATTTAACTCGCAGTAGCGACAGCGGTATTTGAGTTATCTAAAATCACGATTTACGACACGACTGTTGATGATTTTGAATTTATTGTGAACTTTTTCGACTCGAATTTTGAAGAATTTTTCAAAAGCTAGGAGCTGCAGTAAATTATAATTATGTAATGCTGTTCCCTTAGTGTCGGTCCACCTTTTCATTATCTGGAGCACTGACTGAGCGTCTTTGGCCTTTGGTAAAGATTCTCTCCATGCAAGCAAACCAAGAACGATCAAATCTCATTTCTACCAGCTCTTTAGGTTCCAGCCGGACCGGAGGTTCTCTCAATACTGCGCCATGGAGCTTCACCCGTTTGTTTTGTTTCTGATCTTTGCGGGGGTGATTATTGTTTGCTTTTGTCTCAGCATCTCTGTTCCCTATTGTATAACTTATGGCATATACCGAGGTCAACGAAACCGAGGACCGGGGCCAGGTAAGAAAGGAATGACTTAAAAAACGGAGATTGCTGAATTATAGATTTGAATATGATGTATGCTGTTCATTTGGCATACTTTTAGTGGGTGGCGTGAGTATGCAACCAACTGTGGTAGCGCCAATGCCAAATCCATATACACCTGGTGTGGCTGGACCGGTTCCAGTAGCGAATCCATACGGAGGGACATATGGGTACGGGGCCTACCCGGCCTACGGTGGGGGATACCCTGGCGCTTATCCTAGCGGTCAGGTTTACTACTGAGCCGTCAGACAGATAACTTTCACGCAGTACTAGATTCCACAAACCACCGGAAATGGGAAAAAATTACAATAAATATGGATCAACCCGATTCTTTTAAATTAATGCTCCCAAACGTCTTTAATTCTTCTTCCGTCCGTGTAAATGTGGAACGGGGTAAATAATTCATCAACGGAAAACGCCAAGCGGCGGACTATGAACACATTTGCTTTGTTCGTTCAGCTTTTAAACTGATTCAATATCAATTCGGCCCAACATGACTTGAATAAAATTATTGGAAATGAGATCTTATCGTAGGGGTGAAAGACGCATTGAAATTAATTGAAAAGAAGGTGATGCATGTGAATTCAAAAATGGGTTGCTCTTTCTCAGTGTTTCCTTAGAGCGTCATAAATGACGCACTAAAGTACTACTTTGCACAAATCTTTAGTCCGAATTCCTCAACAAACCAATCATTCATTTTGGCTGCACTGCATTTTTTTACTGTGCTGTTACTCCTTACACTGACTGACTGGTTGAGTTGAACTTGTTTTTACTGAAGCTGTACCGGGCTGTCCTGCTCCCTTTATTTGAAGCATTCAGGTCCTGGGAAGGTTCATCATGGGCAAGTGAGTCGCATTAGATTACAGTTTTCAACTTAAAGATTGTAGTTTTGTTACAACTGATCCAAATGATTTTATTAGTTAGTCTAAATGAAATACGCTGATATTTTTTACAGCATAGTCACCAACCCTCCCGCCATGTTTGCCATTGGTTTTGGCTCTTTTTTTCTGCTGGTTTCAATCGTTTTCAGTATCCGATGCTGCATTTTCTATGCCGCACGTGAAAACCAACGGGAAAGACTGGCTAATATGGCTGCTGCTGGAAAAACATGTCTGACACTATTCAATCATCCAAAGTATTTAATATAAGCAAAGTTGCCATGAAAAATAGCCTAACTGTGAACTATGAGTTTAATTTTGGTCTGTATGCTTTTCAGTGGTTCCAGCTGGGATGCAATTTGCACCTGTACAAGTAAATCCTTATCCTGGAGCGGGGTTGCCTCCTATGCCTCCACCAGTAGACCCATATCCTGGGGGAAGACATAAAAAGAGGCACAGAAGTGAATCAGATAATGAACAGATATAGGAGATGCAATAAATAGTGAAGGTAAAGCACACTCTTGTGAATTCAAGAATGAGTAAGATACTGATTGTTTCCTTAGAGCATCACATATAATATGGTACTGCCTCTTTTTTTTAAGCATAACGCGGAAAATGGATAAATTCCTACCCAGTGCAATGCAATACAATGGTGCTTCAGTTTTTAGCTCCATTTCATTCCCCACAATAGCTTCTTTCGATGAAAGTCAAAGGTTACACAGTTCGTTGCATTGTATTCCTCACTGACTAAATAACATTGGTTGAGTTTGCCAGTTTACTAAACTCACACATCCAATATTCGAGGCTTCACTTTCACTTCCCGGGAAGGCAATCATCATGTCGTCGTATGTTGAACACAAACATAAATAAAACTTGTTGGTGCAAGTCGTGGAAGAAGAATTTGCACAAACTGCCCAAGCTTTATTAACAGTAATCAAGTGCTTTTTGCATCAGAGACAGAGACCCTAATTTTGATAACTTTCATAGTTTTTGGAGGGTCTCATGATAATGATATCATGATTAATATTTAGAGGTTTTCAAACCTCACACTCGTCTTGAAAGCCCTCTTTCGACTTTCTGACTTGCACCAACAGAAAAATCACCATAAAAAGAAAATAATTTCAATCGTTCGAATGCGAATCCAACAGTCCAAATGTGTCGATGATGTTATTGTTTTATTGTTACACTCAGTCTTTTAGACGACCCCGGTGCTATGTTTGCCATTTTTATCGGGGGATTCGCTCTATTCGTCTTTATTATATACATGGTCCGATGCTGCATTTTCTACACCGCACTTCAAAAACAACGGGAAAGAGTCGCTTATATGGCCTCTGCTGGAGTTACTAGTATGAGACTCGAAAAACTTTAAGTAAAAAATGCCCATTTGTTTGAAAAGTACCCTAAGCACACGTTTAACCCACTTGCATGATCTTGCAGTGGTTCCAGCTGGAATGCAATTTGCCCCTATTCCAGTAAATCCGAATTTTGGACCGCCTCAACCGGGGCCACCTCCTATGCCTCCACCTCCACCAGTAAGCGCGTAACCCGAGAGAGGAGGACTTTAAGTCGAATACGAGATACTAACGGGAAATATGTAGTAGCTACAATTACATATCTGATTAACCATTCCAAATTCTCCGATCTACCATCCAAATTCCCTGATATCTTATAAATGCAACACTTATATGCAACGAACACAATATATAATGTTAGCCAAAGATAACTGGCTAAATATCAGCTTGTGACTTGACATGCATAAATAGTTTTCTTCATTTGGATTGCACTTGTTTTTTATACTAATCTAGCACAAATACTGATTATTAATTTAACTTAAAGACACAATATGTACAGCTTTTTTTTGCAGTGGTTGGACTTTGTAATTTCGAACACAAAATTGACTTTTTTCCCTACTGCAATGTAATTATTTTAAAAACCAGTGAGCATATAAGTACGTTGTGTGACATACATAAATAGTTATCAATTCATACATTTTAATTATTTAAAGAATGATTTTTTTAAAAATTGGCAGCATTTAGAACAATAAATGCAATCACGGCACGACACACTTAGTTTATAACAATTAATTAATAAGGGATGCATGTTAGGTATTCACAATCTTTTAGATTTTTACTGTATTGGAACGGTGACTGTGACTATCCTTCGTAAGTAGATTTACTTATATGTGGCAGTGGGCATTTGTGAAAGCCACAACAGGACATTGGAATCCTATCACATTCGCATGTGGTCATTTAATGTTCCTCCTCCTCAGCCGATTCTTTCTCCTCCCGCGAAAGCTTCTTCATCCGAAACTTGGGGTCTACTCGTACGGTTACGATCATTTCCGATTCTTTTCTGCGGAAGTAATTTCAATTTATTATATCGATTGATCAGTAACTTTATCTTCATACGAAGAATGGTTCTAGTTAAATAGTAATAACTTGAGGTCTTACATCGCCCCAGTGCACTTTAAAACAAAAGGGAAAGCGGAACAGTGAGCCTTTTAATTGACAGGCTAATAACATATTTACGCGCGCGCACACACACGCATTTTAACGGAAGTCAGCGAAAGCTGAGCCAAGTATTTCAGTCGTATGCAATGAATGTATTTATGTATGCTCACCTTGTACTTGGCTACTTTCTCCCTGGACTTTTCCCCTAAGTAGTGCTTCCTTAGCCCATCCTCGGGATTGTACTTGTCTATATCGTTCCTAGCTAGTTCAACCTCCTGACTGGGAAAACGTCTTTCGGGAACATCCCTGTCTCTATGAAATCCTCCGAGCTAAAAAATTATTGAACATGCTCACATCAAAAAAAATCTTCATTCCAGCATGAAACCTAAATAGGAGCTATCCATAAACTTACGGGAACTTCTCGCCAACCATTTGACACTCTGATAAAAGCTTGTTCATTTTCCACGACAAATCCAAGTGATCCAGGCGGTCGTCTTTGAGATCTCTGAACATTAGGACAAAACCAATGTTAAAATCATAATCATGTGATTCCTCATTTTTAAGTACAATAATTTGTCAAAAATGAAGACTCAAAATTGTCACGATTACCATTTCGTCGACTGTTTTGAAAATATACACTCCAGTGAAGTCAACAGGAAAGCTGCCAGGAGGACCTGTCACCAATTCAAATAATTTTCAATACCTATAATCCATACATAAATACGTTTTTCCAGTTTGAAATACCTTGCGGGCCAGCATCTCCCTTTTCACCTTTCTCCCCCAGTACCGAAATTCCTGGAATTCCACGGTCCCCCTTCTTTCCTTTCCTTTGGAATATTATGGGGGGTGAACTCCCCGTACATCCTTGAACTCCCGAATCACCATCTTTTTCTCCCCTCTTAGGACGACATCCTATTCCTGGAAATCCAGGTGGCTAAAATTACGACGAAGACAAAAATCAGAATGCATTTATGTACTTTGACGCATTATGAGATATATTTGTTCTCCATAATTTACCCCTGGAGGTCCCCTGGGCCCGGGTGCGCCCCGAAGTAGTTCAACATCCGGCAATATTGCTGGTTCACCCTTTACATAGTTCATTCCAATTTTGAAATTACAAAAGAATAATCATTGCGATCACATATGTAATTTGAAAGCACTCACCTTGCTACCTTTCTGGCCTTCAATGCTCAAACCTTGCCTCCCTCTAAAAAACCAACGTGGCATAACGGATTATGAATAGGTAGACTCAAATGAGCTTACGCAATGCACGCATTATTGTGTGCAGCAATAAAATGTGCATATTGCATGGCAGATTTGATTATTACAATACTTAGAGAAGCACGAAATAAATCAACCCTCTTTACAAGACTCTATCACACATTCTCATCAACCTATCGCTATAAAAGGAAATAAAGTGATTTTAGTTGTTGTTTCTTACGGCGGCCCATGCTCTCCTTTTACGCCTTTCCTACCTGAAACACAGAACAGAGCCAGATGAAAACAAAAGATTTCCCTTCGTGGCATTACGATGCATTCCATTATTGTATTGGTGAGATTAAGTTACTTGAGCCAACTCTCAGAACAGAAAATAAGTTCATATTTAGAACAATGTCGTATTAATTACAACGTTAATACCATGCTTAGCCTTTTACACTTTTAATTATTATCTTCGTATAGCTTTCATAAAGTATCTTATCCCATCATTTTCATGTTCTTTATGCTAATTTTTGCTCACCTCTCCTCCCCCGATCTCCTTTTTGTCCCTGCAAATATATAATTACAAGTTTAAACATGAGTAACGGTTCTCTCCTAAAAATACTTGTTTTTATGCGTACAAGATATACATAAATATATATATTTCTTGTACTACTAAAATTAGTGAATTCATCATCAATGCTCCGAAATGAAAAGAGAGGCAAAATAATTATTCTCCTACATTCAACTCAACCTCAGCCCACGACCTCACGTAAGGAACAGTTGTTAACCCCACGTGCTTTTATTCGATGCAAATGACATTAATCAAAAGAGCAGCGGTGACAGGTTGCACCTCACTTTTTTTCTAAATCGAAGAGTCCCATCCCGAATCCCAAATCATATTTTGTACTCCCACTCAATTTTAAGCATATTCCCCCTCCCTTGATCCCATGCAGCTCATTGTTGGTTTATTTTATAACGTTATCACCACACCATCATCTTACATAGATTCTGGTGTGATAAGAACAAGAACATTCTCATATTTCCATTATGACAATGTAACGTATTAATGAGTATCAGAAATCTTTTTTTTTCTGTTCATATTAATCCTGCTGAGAAAGATGAGGATCTCTCATTTCCCTTTATTTTCCCCCAACAAAAATACTCAGAAATCTTTAATTGTGTGCGTGTGTGTAACAAATGCAGAACTCACTTTAACTTCGTAGTAACTGCCATTCCGAAGCGTAGTTGTGAAGACAGTGCCAGGCTCTCCCTTACTTCCTTTCATGCCTGGATTTCCCTGTAAAAAAGTCGTTTCAGCTCATTTTTACTATCGATTTTACATTTTCAAAGTTCAAGCTTATTACGACTCCCAGAGCTTGAAAATAAACACAGGAACAGGTCGGTTCAAGCGGATCTCACTCAGCCAAACCACCCGCCCGCCCTAATGATGCAAGAGCTGAACTGGCTGGCTGAAGACACAACTCTTCTCTGTTCATTGTGTTTTTTCCCAAGCCTTTTTTACTCTGAAAGCAAAATTTTATATGCATCCTCTTACCCTTGGTCCAACATCCCCCTTTTCTCCTTTTTCATTTCCGAAAATACTTCCTTTAGGGTTGAACATTAAGGAAGTGCCTGGGAGCCCTCTGCACATAATGCATTTTAAATTAAAGCATGAGATCACTCACTACTCACTCCCCGGTAATAAAAGATGATGTTGCTTTGAAAGAGCTCTTGTATAAAAAGTTTTTTCTCCTCATCGTCATGTTTTTTTTGTCTAAAGCGCAAATGACTGGTTTGAATGTTTACGGGAAAAATGCAAGAATCATGCTGGTATCTTACCTTGGCCCAGGTTCGCCCGGCTCCCCCTTTAACCCATCCCTGCCGTTCCTTCCGGGTAGACCTAAAGCAATAAAAGCGACTTTTACTAATCAAACCATGTTTTTCCATGTGGGAATGAACTTGTCACTTGTAAAAAAACTTTTATTTGATTCCGACTTTTTATTTGCTCATGAACATGCAATCAATTTGGAGAGGTAATATTTCAAATCGAGCTTAATAGTGAAATTTTGATTGGCATTTACCGGGTGGCCCCATCGGCCCTTCTCCAGTCTCGCCTTTTGGTCCTTGGAAGGCCCAGTCAAATCTCCCATCTCTACCAATCTCCTGAGGAAATGAATGGACGATATCGTCATCAATGAATGGATGAATGAATCATGATTTCATGATGTAATTCCCAAAGTCCATTCAATTACTTATCGACTCATTACTATTCCTAACGCGTGATCGTAATCAAACTGCCAGCGGCACTTTACACGATATTACAGAGCTTAGTGGGGAGCAGGATTTTTTGAATGAGCTTCTCACCTGAAGGAAGTACGGAATTTCCTCAAATATTTCCGAGTAGTTGCACTTGCACTGCTGATACCGATCCAATGATCTCCTGCTCTGGAATAAAAAGATGGGCATAAAATACAAAAAGTCATTCCTTTTTCAAGCACGTACATAAATACAAATCATTAGGTCGACTGTGATTTGAGAAGCGGGTCAATCTTCCCCATTATTGCAATAACAGAAGTCGTGCAGAGCGAGTCGCCAATAAAAATTTGGGTTAATGTTTTAAGCTGGAATAAGTAGATGAGTGAATTTCGGAATAATATTGAGATTGAGTGGTGCACGACATTTAGCATACACATCTGCGGGGAGGAGATGAGCGATGCTGATGAAAGATTTAAAGTTTTAAAAATAAACAGTTTCCCTGCATCCTTCTTCTAGCGTTGAGATTAAGTTATGACTCATCATCATCCCCGCTTACTTACTTTTTTGCCTTAGTTTCACGGAAAGTTCTCATATTCTGATGTGACCTCAAACTCGAACCTGTTCTTAAAAGGTTGCTGGTTCGGGGGCGAACAGTGCGAATTAATTTGTTTCTTGACGAAAATTATAATTGTTTCAGCACTCGTTACCCCATATTTTTTTCCTCAAATGCTTCCTTTTATGGAACAAAGTGTTTGTGCGTTCTCCCAATGAATTCATCTTGCGATATGTGACAGCAGTCCATTTAAGCCAGTGAGTTTCCTCGGGGCGGTAGGAAAGAGGCGTGAAGGTAAACAAGAGGCGAGTTGAAAATGTGCGATAAGTGTTGCAAAATTTCCAATTCAATTATTTGATTCAATTTCATTATCCCATCCCCACACAACAGTAATAATTATCGTCTTTGTTTTTATATAGTAGTAGGTGCGTGTGTACGTTGATGTTTTCTTTAAGGTTGCCTTCTTTAGCATTTTCATTGTCTTCGTACTGCCTGGCTTCTAATTTGATTCTTTGTTTTTTTGCAATTTTACTGCCAGAAAATCTTGCCTTATAAATAAAATTATCAAACCAAGCATACTCCAATGAAATGAATTTGGCGAGCTGTCAATTTGATCCTGAAGATAGATTTATTTATCAAATTAAACTCTGTAACGGGACGCGTGGTCATAAAAAGGAAATAAATGGTGAGGGAAATTAAAATTATTCAAAGGATGCTTGTTAGCGTTGGCAAATAAAACTCTGCCGCATGAAGTCGTGCTCGCGGTCGTGATCATGTAAAAAAGATGACCAAAACGAAGGCGATTTATCGGTGGGGTGCATCAATGACACTATAGCTGAGAAAGAATGAACTGCATTGGGATAGAAGAGCACCAACAACACTTTTTTTATGAATGCATAAATGACACGGACAAAATTTAAAGACGTAATTGGGTGTGTATTGTTAAGCATTATTTATGTCGGACGAATGAATTGGTACTAAAACTGGAAATAAAAAAATGTAGCTCAAGAAGAAGTAAAAAATTGTAGTTAAATTAGAATGGCATTGGAATTAGTGCATCTTGTGTTTCGCGTGAGTTCAAACACCTTAAATTCCTACCTACACATCACACGTTTTCCCCAAGTTTATGTATTTTGATTGAGTTCATGACAGCTCTGAATTTTTAGCCGGAGGCAAAATGATCAAATGCTATTTTAATGCCCTTGGATATGAATTTCGATTTGAGCTGGAGGTTTTCATCTTTGACATGGATATAATAATTCTGATGAAGAGGGTTCTGAAGGGTTTACTTACGGATCCCGGAATTTTAACGATGGTGTGTGCAGCAAACGCCACTGTAAGCTGTGTCACTGCAATTAGCAACGCAACTGAAGTGAATCGAAGGCGCTTGCTAATCAGAATGCTCCTCCATGAGGATAGGCAAATCTTGGGGCGGTGCATCTCTCCCGTTGATATTAAACTAGAAATAGTAGTATCCTCTACTTAATTAGAACACAATTTCCGTCACCTAAGCCGGCGAATCTCCTCCGTCATTTTCCTTAAAGAGGGCTATACATGCGAATAAAAAGAATTGTTTTGAAACGATAACTTGCAAACCCTCTGACAGAGTTACTCTTTTAATCACTATTCCCTCATAGGCGTTTAGGTCATTGAGATGCGAATTTGCACGGATGCGTGATTGCGCATAAGACCGGCCTTTTTAGTTAAGAAGCCTTGTCTTGTCTGCACTTCTTTTGTCGGTTGAATCCCGTGACCGTACGGATATTAATAGCCAAGTGGATGAGAGGAAACGTTACCACCAACACCAGCACTCTATTTGATTCGCCTAAACAATGAAATCGGCAATTAATTGCGAACTTTGTGAGAGTCACACTTGAACATCCTCTGTCAAAAAGGCCGCACCGGCCGGTGAAGGCAAGAGCTATTCGTCGTACGCTCTGCGAAAGGAATACAGGAATGTTGGGAATAGAGCAGAGTTTGAGAGATCTTTCTGCACTTGCACGAAAACCTTGACTAGAGATTCTCCAAAAAAGAGTGTTTTGCACAACTCTCCTCTAGTAAACAAAACACAGGGGCGAGTTGAACAAACAAAAAAAACTGAAAGCGCTCTGTCTGTTGCGAACGCGAGAGGATGATGATGACAATCCCGAGTGAAATGAATGAATGGATTGGAGTGAGAAAAAACGGAGGATGGTGATGGCGATGATGATGATGATAATATGATGCTCTGGTCTAATTCGAATGGGGAGAGGCAGAAAAACCATACCCAACGCAAAGTTCTTCTTAGCCACACGAGTGAAAGGTAAAAATTTATGAAAGCAGTAGACAACCCACGACGAGCAGAATTTTGTTTTTTTTTTGATGAAGGATGGTAATGATGATGATGGAAAAAACTCTGCGAGTGGCTATTTTGCTCCATTGCAATCGGACTCTAGAAGGCATTAGCCAAGGAGAAAATGAGCCATCTAGACAAACATGATCCTAAATCATTGCGAAATAAATTTTGAGCTTGTTTGTGAATTCTCTGAGCTGAACTGATGACAATCTAAAGTGTCTCTGTTGTAATTACTGAGGAAAGGAGAGATTTCAGTGTTTATAAATGTGACTGAATATCGACGTGTTGAACAATAAATTAACCCAACATTTTTACTTCGTGAGCTTTGAATATTTTTTGAGGAATCGTAAATCCCTGATAAGAAATTACAAGAAATGGTTTGGATTTTTACTAATCCCATTGGTAATTTACGGATTGGAAGTTTTCCTCAGTAAACAACATTCATTTCTGCGCTAGCGTGAATGACATCGCGTTGCATTGCACGATGGCACAGATATAAATACGTAACGATAATAGGAAACGATTATTGTTATGACCCGTTTAGCAGCCCGAATCTGATGGCTCGTCACTGGCCTTCCAATAAACTATCTCAAACAGAATTGCAGCTGCAAAACAGTGAAGATGGAATACGAGAGGAAAACTTGGGAGAGAAGAGTGGCCGTTAAAAGTTTCGACTGGCTAGATAGACAAAACTAAAGCTAAACGCATTCATTCGTATCACTTCTAGTGAGCAGCATCAGCATCATATTTCTCTTTCTGCGCATCGCATCGTTTTCTCAAACCAAACGTGTAAGTTGTAATGGAATCGGGGAAGGCCGAGATTTAAGAGGAGAAGACATGATTGCATCATAACCAAGTCATTCTTCCACATAAATACTTCTCCTCCGAATGAAAATAAAACCTTAGGTTTTTATCTCAAGAAATAATCGATACGGATACAATAATAATAGCCAGCTTGCTTCGTGGAGAAGACACTCAATCCACTCTGCATTGAAAATTTTTCCTTTGTGGTTTGAAATTGACTTTTTGACAATCTAATTATCTGATTTGGTCTAATCTGCTGAAGGCGCGCTGATCCGATCTGCGTGGTCATTTACGCGTGGTTTTGGACAAAAAATATGTACTCATGAAGATATTTCTGATACTGGATGATGATACTGATGATGCAGGCATCTTTTTTCTTGTATTGATTTGATCTACTCTGCCAACCGCTTCCCAATTTCCGTCATTGATGCGCTCCCTCCTATTAGGATGAGTGGATTCGAGCATCATCATCTTCTCCGGTACAATCACTATCATTGCCATCATGTAATAACCATCCATATCAATCCTATCTCGAGGCCAAAATGAGGAATATTGCTGGTAAATACATGAAGATAAGTAAGTAAGCACGTAAGCAATGAATATTTATCCTTTAGTATTGGACTCGAATGAGCTCATGCTGGATGGTTGCATGCATGCGAGCTGTAAATGAAGCATCTACCTAATCAACTTCCCAATATCGTAAATATAAGTTTTTAAAACACCACCAGACAGTCGGCCGGCTGGCTCACACCCACCGGTTTAAATTGTACCAGCAGGGTTCTCTTCCCTGAGATTTGAGCTCTTATTAAGAGCTAGAGACAATTCGATTGTTGTTTTTAATGTAATGCATGATGCATACTTTCATGCTCCATAGTGTTCACACTTTCCTGATTTAGTTCTTCGATTCTGTGCGATAGGTAAAGTCTGGCTTTGCTGCAGATCTACTTAATTGATGTCTTCTCGTTTGATATTTTTCGCGAAAAGTACTAAAAGAGAGATATGGACCCAGAAAAAAAATTTTATGAATCGTAGAAATGACCATTCACAAAGCAATACCGTAATACAACAAAGCATGATAAATATTAAAATGTACTCAATAAATGCGGGTTTTTTCCCGTTTAAAAATGTGAAACCGGGGATGATATTCATTAAAGATCAGTCAGAGGGGTTATTTACTAAATTACTTATTCAATGTAACTTTAAATAATATAATAATTGTATCAATATGTTTGATTTCTAGCTCTAGCTACAAATAAAAGTTGAGGATAATAATAAAAGACTAACAAACTCTTAAAAATCATATAATCTGATCATGTGAAATTATAGTTTTAATTAAAATATTTATATAAACTAACCATGTTAGTTAGTCTACCAGAAAATGATAGCGCAATAATGTGCTTTAAATACAACAATAAATTGTAATACAAATTAATGGAGATAAACTAATACTTGTAAAACTCCTTCAAGAGCTGCTTATGCTCATCGTAGGTTATGTAGCGAACTTCCTCCTTCCCACTATCGCTCCCTGTTGGGGATTCTACCGAAGCAAGGTCATTTTTCTCGTAAGAGTCTTTCCTCTGGAAATAGTCCTTGATCACCGCAGGAGGAAGCTCAATGCAGAGAACAATGAGCTTCTCATTACACCTTTCCTGCTGGGGATGTAATAAGTGTTTGGAAAGGAAGTCTGAAGCAACTCCAGTCATACGTGAGTCATCCGATTTCCAGTTGTGGCAGTTCACCTTTGTCTGAGTTCCATCTTCGTAAGCTCCATGCCATATCAGGTTGGACTCCCTGAAATGCCAAGAAATGTACCACATCAATATTGTGTAAATTATTAGTTCTTTAATATGATATGATATCATTAGTTCTTTAATTCCTTACCATCCTTCATT
>JAHZNH010000055.1:0-10086 GCA_027744355.1 Tyrannoseira gladiata
GCTCACTGCGCTCGGAGAAAGAGGACGGCATTGGTTAACCACAAGCTAGCTTGCATTGACCAAATAACGAAAGGAAAGCATTCTTCTTTGGCTTTTAAAAAGATCGTTCCGCGAATTAGAGTACAGGAGCACTACATCTCGATGAAAAAGCTGCTTTTCCATGCAGCAGTAAACAAAAATAATGAGGTGTAATGATAGCCCTTTCCCCTGATCCAAGAGGAATTTTCCACTTCTGACCTGACCCCTCACCACTCAACTGCAGAGAGACAAAGATTTTTGAATACTTTTGCAAGTCAAAGTTTTTTCCCCGCTGAAATTGGCCGTCTAAATTGCGGTGGATGGCGACGACGTAGACAATCAGAGCAGAAGTTCAGGGAACACATCGCCATTAAGGATTTACTTTCGGAGAAAATAGTGACCATCTACGATGATATGACTCAATCTGGGAAATTGCTCTTTGTGAACCCACCGAAAAATGGTGGTGGGTTGCTGCTCCTCGCGGACGCATTTCGCTAGAAAGTAAATTGACTGCTGACAATGGCAAGAAGTGAAAGAGGGTTCAATAACTAAAGACAAAGAGGGGAAATTTCGAGTAGTAGTTATAGTAGTCGAATAAAATAAAGGGTTAACAATTTGCTCGAACTACCCACTCAGCTGCATGATCTAAATGATGATCATGATGGCTCGCAAGACGTTTGTTTTTTCTCTTCTAACTGCCACTATTTATCTTCCTCATTTTGTATGAAACATGCCTATACAAGGCAAAGGGAAAGAGAAAAAAAAGTTATTTGAAAGGGAGTTGGGGAAAAGGGAAAAATACCCTCTATCTCTTCTTCTATTTTTTTGGAGGGTATGGGCTTTAATGGAATTCTTTTTTCTTGGTTTGGATTTTTGCAGGCCTAAGCACAATCCTAGTGCCCATGTACGTTAGCGAGATTGCTCCATTGAATCTTAGAGGCGCTTTGGGTAAGTACAGCTGCTGCTGTACCTTTTTACCTCTTATTCCTTATGTACGATATTAGTGGGACGTAACACTGACGACTCTTTTTTTGGCGCTCTAGGAACTGTGAATCAATTAGCTGTGACCATAGGACTTTGTGTTTCCCAGATCCTTGGTAAGAACGAAAAAAAATAATGCTAGTAAGTAGTTATAATTCATGAGAATAACGGAATCGACAATACTTTGCTTTTTTTTGTATGTAGGAGTTGACCAACTCTTGGGAACTAATGATGGCTGGCCCGTTCTTCTGGGTAAGTTCAAGTCAGGGAGGGAAAATAAAGGGGGAGAAATATCTGTTTTTCTTTCTCTTTTTATTTTTCTTTCTTCTTTTGTCATTTGTGATGAGGACGATGCGATGAGTGCACCACACACGGCATATGTGTCGCTCCCCCTTTCACTTAATTCATTATGAGAAAAGAGCAAAATAAATGTATGTGTTCCGTTCAGAAGCAATTTGCAGAGCAGCTCAGCTCCGTAGCCAAGCCAGTATGCCAGTCGTACTTTGTTCCGTTCGACAAATTTTGTGACAAGTGTTTCTCTGTCAACTTCATCGAACTTTTTTCTTCTTCTTCTAAGTCTTCGGCCAGCGGCACCAGAAGCACAGGAGGAAAAAAAGGGACGGAGAAAGTTAGGCTGCGAAAGGAAAAGCATGTGTTGATGTCGTTTAGATAGATTGACCGACTGGTCAGCTTGTCGTCATTTCATTTAATGCTTTCTCTTTGAAAACTTGCCGTGTGTGTTTTTTGCCCATCCACCACCATCACCACCACCACCACTGCTCATAATATGTTGCTTCTTTGAACGGAACGGATTAAATATTTCAGGAGGAACGAACCAACAAGGATTAATTCGTGTTCTTGTTTTCCAGGATTGGCCTTGGTTCCACCCGCGTTACAACTTCTTTTACTACCAATGTGCCCCGAATCACCCAGGCACCTCCTTATCACAAGGCAGCGAGAGGATGAAGCCCGGAAAGGTAATAAGGGGGAAAAATAAGTACCACTGTATGTTGTAGTAGTAGTAGTGTGCGGCTGTGTATTTACAAAAGGCTCTCATGCAAAATGCATTGCTGGATAAATGGGTTTAAACAGGGGATCGTTTTACGACCTTTTATTTTTTGCAGCTCTGAAGAGACTCCGAGCATCAAATGATGTGGAGGATGATGTGGAAGAAATGAAAGCGGAACAACGGGCTCACGGGCAAGAAGCTAGGATATCGATGCTGCAGCTGCTCCGCTCATCTAGTCTTAGAATGCCCCTTATCATTGCCGTAATTATGCAACTCTCCCAGCAGTTCTCAGGAATTAACGCGGTCAGTGCTCTTCCTATTTTATTTCCTCTTGGGGATAGACTCTCTAGTGTGTGTGTGTATTATTATGTGTTGGCTCTGCTCACGATGTCGACGTGTATGATTATCTCTAGAGCCTCGTTCTCAAGCTCGTCTCAGAAACTCATCAACTCACTTCGCGTTCTAACAACTATGCTATGGTAGTGGGTAGTACTATTTCCGGAATACATATATATTGCTGCCATTCCTACTACGAGGACTCTGGCAAATATTTGTACTGTTAGGATTAGCATAAGCCAATAACTCTTCTCTCATTTTCTTTTATTATCTTGGAGGCACAGCTCCAACAACTAAATTTCATCTGGAAATATTAACTAAATAGGACTCTGGCAAATATTTGTACTGTTAGGATTAGCATAAGCCAATAACTCTTCTCTCATTTTCTTTTATTATCTTGGAGGCACAGCTCCAACAACTAAATTTCATCTGGAAATATTTGATTTTATTAGAAAATTGGAAATTCGCTGCTATTAAACGAGAGGAAATAGGGAAATATATTGCCAATTTCACTAATCTCGTTTCGGAGACCTCAAGCTTCCGCACCACCAGAGTTTAGTAGTAAATGTATGCATGCATGTTACTCACTTAATTTAGACTGATGGAGAGAGCGCTAGGGAGAGAGAGAGGAAGGGTGAGTGAGTGGGAAGCTGTTGTTTCTTTCGCTCCAGTCTATTATTTACATGAGTAGTGTGCATACAAGGAAAATTGCTTCGTTTAGTTGGAAGCGATGAACAACATGAATGCTTGCAATCCATACATTCGCCGAACGACATCACTCAATCGCTTTTTACTGCTAAATAAACTTTACATTTTTTCGGAGGATCGCATCGCATCGCCTTGATGCATGTATTGTAAATACTGTTTACAGCTTCATACTCGTTTTGTGGGGAATGGGTAGGACACACTTTTACTTTCTCCATCCATCCATCCATCCGTCCTTTTTTCCCAATCCAAGTTTGCGAATTTTGGAGGAATAGATAGTAAGTAAGTATCAAACTTCTCCCCCAGTACTTGGAGAAATACCAACAATACTTAAGACAGACGACAGCTCCTTTTTTAGCGGAATCGTGCCCCTTCAAAAACAAGAACTTCTCCCCGAAAGAAAGTTGAATATTTCATGAAAACAACATGAAAGTAGCATCGCCACCGCTCCTGTTATTTCAGAGCGACGACGAGTGATAAAAATCAATGCATGTTGAATAGAGTCTAAGTGTTTACTTAGGGGAAAGATAGGTATCGTTCGACAAGAGGGGGAAAAACTTTCTTTTAAGGGGAATTGATGCCGACAGGTTTTGTTTACACACCTGAGGAGGACGGATAAATGTTGGGAGTCACGGTGGGCAACGACACGACACGGAGAGAATGAGATAATCAAAGTGGCGATGTCAGTGGTGGCAGTGGCGTGGCCATGATATTATTTTTGGTTATCGGTTATGGAATGATGTGAGAGACTCTTGGGGGGGAGGGGTAAAAAATTCCCCTTTTTTCTTCAAATCTGGGACGAGCATTAAAAAACTGGAATGACGCATTTGGTATGGTGTAAGTACGTAAGATACTAGTTGGTAGGTAGGTAGTACTTATTCACTTGCTCGTGCACTTGAATTAATTTGATGTATGTACTTAAATGCTTCCATTTTGTTCGCCGCCACAACCACCACAAGTAATTTTTCTAGGGGGGGGGTAAAAAATTCCCCCTTTTTTCTTCAAATCTGGGGCGAGCATTAAAAAACTGGAATGACGCATTTGGTATGGTGTAAGTACGTAAGATACTAGTTGGTAGGTAGGTAGTACTTACTCACTTGCTCGTGCACTTGAATTAATTTGATGTATGTACTTAAATGCTTCCATTTTGTTCGCCGCCACAACCACCACAAGTAATTTTTCTCCATTCCTCTTTTCCCGTCACGGTTTTGGTCAGGCCATAATGGATTCTGTAATGATTTCGCATGCGGTAGATAAGCGAATGAGAACGAGGCTTGGTTAGAAAACCGAGAGTGAGTGTGTGTGTGTGTGTTTTTTTTCTTTCTTGATGTTTACAATGCTGTTTCTTTCCTTTTTTTCTACCCCTATGATTCCATTTCCAAACTTCTACGACTAGATACTTTTACTCTGTTGACTTCCAATTTCAGGACTTGGATTTAAAGTAAAAAAAAACCAGCAGTGGACCCTTTCTAGCTGGGTACATTGTTTTGCTTCCGAGTGGTGGAGACGGCGAATTTCTCCACCGAATTTCTAATTCTGCTGGAGATAGATAGATATGCAGATTTCATTTCTAAACCAAGTTTCTAAGTCTAAGGTCTCTTTGCTGTTTCAACTTCAACTTCTGCTCTCTTGAATGACGTCTGAATTTCGGAAACCAAAAAACTTCATTTGTTGAATGCAAATAGGAGTAGAACAGAAAGTTAAATTGGAGTCAATTTTGTGGGAATTTCAATGAAAATACTTAGTTTATACGAATTTAAAGGGATACACAAGAACATGATGGCTGACAAAGATGGGTGTTGGTCGTTCTTGTGGATCCAGCTTGAAACCCCCTCCCCTATTTTTTGCATGGCTTTTATTCCTTCAAAAAAAAAGAAGAAGACTAACAATGTAGATCCAACCAACGCTCCAGGATGTGTATATTTCGTTTATGCAAAAACATCCCCAACGTATATTGATTTTGATCGCATGAAAATTTATTTTTTTTATATTGAGAGCATGAAACGGATTCTCCTGGAGAAGAGGAAAAAAACTTCACTCAGAGTTTACTAAGAATAGACTTTGTTTTCCCTCCTTCTTCTTCCTGATGCTACCCTTTTGAACTCATAAATTTCCAAGAAGTTTTCTGTTTTTTCTCCTTCTTCTTTCTCTGACGTAGTAGTAGTAGTAGATACGTACTACTTTACTAGCCGTAGTTGTGTAGTGGTTGGTATGTACGTACTCATGAGTACGAATTCGTTTTCCGTTCGCTTCTTCGCAATTTTAGTTTGATTTCTTTTGATCCTAAGAAGATTTACTGACAGTCAAGTTTTGCGCCAAAGGAATTCTTTTCTTTGTTCAAGGAAATCCTGGACTGGATCTCTTATCTGGCGGTGATATGCACACTGAGCTTTGTCGTCTTTTTTGCGGTTGGGCCGGGCTCAATCCCTTGGCTCATCACTGCCGAGCTCTTCTCTCAAGGACCACGACCTGCAGCCATGGCAATCGCCGTGCTCATCAACTGGCTTTCGAACTTCCTCGTTGGGAAATACTTCTTAAATATGAAAGTAAGTTCTCCCCAGAGGGTCTCCAAGTCTCCATCCACAAAAGAAAAATAATAATAATCACAGGCCAGGCCATCCTACTACCCAATCCAACCCAGTCAAGCTCAGAAAGAGCTCAGCCTGGGCGAGGATAAACCAGGCCACCAATAAATAAGTATGAAAGAACAACGAAAGAGCCTACTTAAGTCGACGCAAACAAAATGAAGGATTCGAAGAAAGGGAATTCGATTACCACGGCCTTATTCCTATTCCCCTATCATATCATACAGAATATTATTACTATTATTATTGATATTATTATTTTTATTAGTATTTTTCTTGTATCCAATTCTCCCAAAAAAAACTTCGCTCATGCACACTTCCTCCATCCCCCTCCTAAATATTCTCCTTAACCCTGCTCGCTCTCCCCAGCCATCAAAGTGGCTCATTCTCATTTCCAGTGTTATTCTGCCCTCCGTTAAAATAGCAACTTTTTCATCCTTTTCATAATCAAAAAAGTGTAATACAAGCAAGGATGGTGGAGGAGAGAAAAAAGGCTATCCGTGTCTGACGAGAAAAAAAAATTGGCCGTTTCTTGAATGGAGAGACTTTTCCCAATCGCTATAACCAGAAGAAGACCACATTGAGCGACTCCATTAAACTTTTCCTTTCCCCTGTACTATTTCACGAGCGATGTTGGTTGATGGTTCGGATGATGATGATGATCGTGATCAACAAGATGAGGCGAAACTTTTCTTCTCCTTTTTTCTACGAAATTAGTCTTATTAAGATAAAGCCATCAAAGAGTTTCACAGGAGCGAAAAACTTCTATTCCACTGAAAACTGAGTTTTCGCCTAAATATGATGTAATGTTCCTGTTACTTACTGGCCAAGCACGAAAAGACATTTTTTTTCTCACTTCTCCTCCTCCTCCTCCTCCTCTGATTTCTTCCCTCATAAAAAATGGATCGCAAACTATGAAGAAACAAAGCTGAATGTTTGTACTTAGTTGGTAAAATGTGTATATACTTTACTTACTTCCTTACTATACTACTTTGTATGTTGTGTATTTATGTGTACACGGCGACGATGATGACGGTGTGTGTTGTGTTGTGAGCATTAAGCCATTATGATTTTTTACCACACTCTCGTGTTTTTTTTCTTCTCTCTTCCGCAGAACTTGCTGGGAAACTATGCATTCCTTCCGTTCAGCGTCCTCCTCGCATTCTTTTGGACTTTCACCTACAGTAAAGTCCCTGAAACGAAGAACAAAACTTTTGAAGAGATCGCCGCTCTCTTCCGACGCAATAGCATTGTCAGGTTCGACCACATAAAAGCAAATAATTACATTAACGACTAACAGCACCACATAATACGTATAAGTACACAGAAAAAACACATACACAGCAAATAGATAGATAGATAGATAGATAGACACATGTATGCCAAAAATAGTAGAGAAGCACGGTAGAATGCTGGAGAGGTAAAAAATAGCTTTAACCTGAAAGGAAAGATTGTTACGAGGTTACATACCACCACCAAAAATACAACTCACACAGACCAACACCTTTCACACAAAACCTACATATTGTGCACAATCACTTTACCCTAAATTGTCTCTCGAGTTGCGAAATCCACATTTTCCCCCTTGAACTATTGCTGCTAACCGACAACTACTCTCCACTCCACACAAGAGACACAAATATGCCATGCCAGGGTACTAAAAAAATACTCATTTCACCTTCCCCTCTTCCCTCCCATCCAAAAATATTTTAACTATGTGATGCTGCTGAAGCTACTATATACACAGCAGTACGACTCCGTTTTCGAAGCCAAAATTTTTTTTATAGCCCGGTTGTTGTTGAACCCGGGAGAGTGCCCCCTTAAGTGTACCCAAAGCCCTCCTTGATTCGCCTCCAGAAACAAAAACTATATATGTACTTTACGTACACCGAGAACTTATTAGCGACTCATCCCATCAGAAAAAAACAACCACCAGCCACTAAAAATCGTAGCTAATTAGTCTACCATGGAACCACACCTGAAACTAGTAAAAATCCCGCTGCATGAATGAACGACTGGTGAATGCAATGCAATGAAGTAGAGAGATCAAGCCTTCTTGCCTGAATAGAAACAAACAATGAAAATGTGAATGCGAAAAACACTAAGGAATGATCGAAGCACTGCCAGATTAAAATACTACAACTACAACTACTACAATCTACAAACCAAAATCCTTTTTTGCTAATATTGTAAAAAAAATTGCAAAAGAAAAAGTATATATGCCTAAGCGTCATTTCCCAATTTTATGTAAAGGGAAAACAGAGCTCCAGGGGATGAAAGCCATTCTTACGGGTGAGTTTCCGCACAAAAAAAAACGCTCATCATTTTCTTTTAGCAAGTTTAAAGTCCATCTTACTAAAAAACCAAATCTTATTCTTTGTGGTTTGACGAATCAGTTTGGAGTTGTGATTTATGAATGGAATAATTTCTTTCATTTAAATTCATTTGGGAATATATTGTTGTGTGTACAGCAGTTTGTATAAGTAAATATTATTCCGTAGGACATGTTTACCCTCTGGCAAAAACCATTCCACAGATTGTGTTCTCGCTTCACCATCAGCTTCTTCTATTTTTAATGACATAAATACTTATTTGATTTTGCATCCTTTACGCTTCAAGAGTTTTTTGTGTTGCTGCGAATTTTTAATATTATTGTTTTGTTTTGTGTTTTCCCCTTGTTTTTTTGGTTCATTTAGAGATGCAAAACCTGGTGGAAGCTATGAGTCCACTGGGACCTCGCCGAAGGATACCAAGTTGGAAATCGATAATCCTGAGTTTGACAGGACTGAACTTTAAAAGCCTGCTCCTAGAAAAGCTTCTTTTGATATCAGTTTCCCCTTTTAATTTCTCGCCATCTATAGATTTTTAAGGTGTCCTTTTTATTATCTTTTAATACTGTAAATAATTTTGCTAATAATAATGTGTGTAGCTGATGTAGTTTATCTAGTGTAATTATTCTCACTGATGATAATTTAAGATAAAGTGTGCATTTTCATTAACTCCGATATGAATAATTTGTAAGTAACAAGCACTAATCGATTGTGATTAAAACATTTACAGTATGCTGAACTGTGTTGGCCAACCAATGGCACCTGAAAGCTCTGCTCTAATTGAAGCTGAGAAACAGCAGCCTCCACCTGACCAATCATGTGAGGAAGAATATGACTACAATAACCTTTAAACTCACTACTGAGCCATCCTTTAACTCTAAATTTAAGTTTTCACCTTTAAGTATGTTTTTCCAACAAGAATTTATTTTGTCGGTGAATGCAAACTCGAGTCCAATTTAAGTACTTACTATCTTAATACATTAGTAGTTCTCACAAATAGAAGTCATTTTTAGACTTGCCTGAAGTACTTGTGGAACCTAAAGCAGTCTTACAATTTTTATTTGATTGTGCTTGCATCATAAACCTAAGTAAGAATTCCCCTACAGGTTTAGTACATAGAACAAATATTCACCGTCACATTCCAGTGAGGTGGTAAAAAGCGCCATATAAATATAAGTTTAATATATACAAGAATCAACAAACAATAATAGATTTGTAGTAATAATTATTATCATGATTCATTCATTCATACAGTTTCCTCAAAAAATAGCAAAACAATAATAATGTAATTGTACCACTATTATGCTTCTACCCAAAATTTTTAGTTCAGTGATTGATTGTGCATGAAAATTAATAATCATGATGAAAATTTTACCAATAAAAAAGCGATTGGAAGCATCAATAAGTTTTCTTCATAGCGATGATGTTCAGTTCTTTTTTGATTAAAGGTTTTTTATTTTCATTACTTAACATACTAGCTTAAGCTTTGATAAATTATCCCTTGTTGTGTTAATTAATCTGCATGAACGCCATTTCAAAGCATGGTCTGCAACCTGTGCATGGGAGAAAGTACTGACGTGCATGTTCTTTGCCAACTTTCTTATGTGGTGCGTGTGAGGTAATTTCTCTTTTTACGGACTAACTGCGTAAGTAACTCTGTTTTCTCCGTATTACTTACATTATTTTCTTGTCTTTCTTGAATAATTTATTAATACTCATTATGCATGAATTGTTATGTAACCTTTTTAATGATTACATGTCTAATGTTTAATTAGATACTTTGAGTAATTCGACGCAACTTTCTTTCGACCTTACTATTATCCTGAAAGAAATCTGTCATAATAAGGTTACAATGAAGAATTGTGCTAATTTCTCTCTTTTCTCTTTCCATCTCTCTTTCCTCTCGCTTGGGATCGCGACTGCTGCAAAAAATCTTTTGGTGATGCTGGTGGCAACTAACATCATTATCTTCATCTTCTTCATTTTCATCCTCCTCGTCTCATGCATGATTTTTGCAAAGCAGCAGCATCAGGAACTTCTTCAAGAGGGGAGCATCGAAGCAGCAGTGACCGCGGCGAAAGGGGTGATCAGGGTCCTCCAATCCCCAATATAGAACAATTAA
>JAHZNH010000056.1:0-11341 GCA_027744355.1 Tyrannoseira gladiata
TCAACTGTAAAAGGGGTTAACCTGGATGCTTCTGACGACTCGTTTTATGCAAAATTTAACACGGGCTCGGTCTCAATCCCATGGCAAACCGAGGTAAGAGAATAATATGTATTACTATTTGTACCTTGGACAAGACATCTATGTCCTGCACAGAAAGTCTGCTTAATTCCTCTTTTCACTCGATTGCATAAAATGAGTACACTCCGGACGTGATTTTTTTTTGCATCCTTTCCACTCTTACAACAATTTGCTTTAAACTTCAAACACCTCTTGAAGCATCAATGGCTACAGAATAGTACATGAGTCTATTTGCACGCTCAATTATTGGCATTTGCATTCCGGCCCGGCGGGATCGGCTCCCGAGAAAATTCCGTGTTTGCTTTCATTTCATTCAAAGCCCACCTCTTTTTTCCAGATGATCGAAACGAATTGTTACCGTGAGTTGAATGTTTTTGGACCAAATAACACACCCAGTCCAGATCTCTTACTTGAATGCCCACCGCCGCCACCTAAGTCTGGATGTTTTCCATTTCGGAGGAAAACGAAGGTAGGTAGAAATGTTCGAAAATACTATATTTTGTTCATTTACTTTATCAATTTTCGTTCCGCTTTCTTTCCCAAGACGAGGCGAGAAAAACTCGTTGATTTGATTTGTGAGTACTTCACATTTTTTGTTCATCAAACTGATTGTTGTCGTTTTCAGCAAAAGAAAGTTGAACTCGGGCTCGTCGAACCATCGAGAGAGCTGATTCTATTTCGTCAAGAATATTACGCAAAAGACAAGTGGCCATTGTTGCATAAATTCTTTTATATTGGCTATTTATATTTCCACGACTAGGTATACCATAGATATTTACATAGAGTTATGCATCTAAAAACTGAAATAATATTTGACGAAGTAGTGGTAAATACACACTCCTCCGTTTATAGCGTTACCTGCTGTGTCTGTTTGGTGGTAGCCAACCATCCAGGTGTCATGTCAATTTGGAGCGTCGCCACTTTAAACACGTGACATGTTCTACATGACAAATTAAATATCATTGTGAGTGAAGGGGTTTCGCATCTCTGCTAATTTTCACGCTTGCTTCTCCTACCGTATTGGTGTGACTTCCATGTTAACATCCTGGGAGCCCTGTCACCGAACAACTACAACATCAAATCTCTATAATATTGATACCCCTCTACTGAAAAAAAATCATTCATACGGATTTCGTTAGATTTTTACACTATGACCACCTGTTAAACCATTTCAACGACAAATGAAATATATAGCATCCTAATGAATTTATCGTAACAAGATGAAAGTTTATTATTACAGCATGTGCGAATGTGTCTGTGACTTTCCAAAGCCAAAGTTTCCGAAAAACTGAGAATATTCTTTCAAAAAGTTAGTGTTAATTGTAATCCATCGACTTTTGCATGCATAAATAGATACATAGGTATATTCATTCTTGTTTGTAGTAGATTGACGAGCGTCCATGGTTGGATGGCATGACCTTATTTGTTACCTACGTACATAAAGTAATAGCGGTGCACTGATTCGTTCATACCCAGTTATAAAAAATGTGTGTTTGGATTCGTTCATGAATATTTTTCTCGCTATGAAGTTGTCTCCATCGAATTCGGTACACACATCTTTCCCCGTCAACATCTTTCCACTCAACGAACGAGGCAAACCATAATGAAGTGTACCAACCAGCCAAAAATGATTTGTTTTTGTTGACAATGGTCTAAACCAGTGCGGATTAAAGGTACACAAATAATATGTGTTCAAAAAAGTAGTCATAATATTTAGAAGGGAGGAGGGTTTGACAAGCTTTCGTTTCGGGGATAGAAATCAACAATCCGAATGTCGCTCGGTTAATAAGGCGTTACACGTGGGTAATGTAATGTCACCTCCTCGTTAAATACTCATTAATAGTCTGTAAAGAAATCGAAGTAAGGGATGGATGATGAAACCCATCGAATCGAACAACACGAAGAATGTTCAATGTAATATTCGCATACAAACAAATTGGATTGGAATTGACTCATTCGTGATGGGTTGATAACCTCACTCATAAGCGTACATAACATAGTGTAGATGAGAAACAGTCATGGGAAAACTTCGGATCGATGAGATAGTTCATTATATTCCATTCTGTTGCATAAAAGTTCACAGTTTTTCTTTTGATCAGGATCCTTTGAGATCTAATGTTTCTCCATTCTGCAACACAATATCTATAGCTAGATGGATGACATGTGCAAAAGGAACTTGTTTTCAGTTTTGATCAGTGGCGCACGTGCATTCATTTGTTGGTGCTTCTATGTTGCCGAAAGAGTATTAATTGTGTGACTTGACTATTTCAATTTGCGTTTGGAGAATACTTATGAACTAGGTCACATTATTTTTTAAGTCGCATAGGGGAGTATTAATACATGCATAATTACTTACATACATCAGGCCTGACATAAGAACAGATCATGGTACGTTTACGGTTAACATTAACATTAAACTAACATTTATTTGTTTTGTTTGATGATTTCCCCGTATTTTTAAATAACGCTGCTGGTGAGACTGTGTATGACTTGTTCAGGGTCAAGTTTTTTGTACACGCAGCCTAGCATTTATATAGCGTATCGTTCAGTAGAGGATAGTGAGAATTTGTAAGTAAGGATTTACAATTAGGTACATATTGTTGTGTAGGCGTATGAATAAACTTGTATGTGCAACTGATATCGGATCGAATCGATCCTCATCCCAGAGGCTTTATAAAGTACAGATTCTAGCTACAAAAAATACTGAGATATGATGCTGATGATAAACTGATAGTGAAAGTTCGTTAAGGGGAAAAGGAGATGAATGGGTACCTATGTACTACTTCTGCACAAGAAAGTAATGACGCGCTACATCAAAGGAAATTCACTTATGTACGGTGCATGTCAGTCCAGGAATATACTTACTTACTTACTTTGTAGGTGTCCCGTTTCATAAAAACTGGAAGACTTCGTCCAAGAAGAAAGTTGTGATGTGGTGTTGGTGTTTTTTTACGCGATCGTAAATAATGCATATAAAGTACAGATTCTAGCTACAAAAAATACTGAGATATGATGCTGATGATAAACTGATAGTGAAAGTTCGTTAAGGGGAAAGGAGATGAATGGGTACCTATGTACTATTTACTTCTGCACAAGAAAGTAATGACGCGCTACATGAAAGGAAATTCACTTATGTACGGTGCATGTCAGTCCAGAAATATACTTACTTACTTACTTTGTAGGTGTCCCGTTTCATAAAAACTGGAAGACTTCGTCCAAGAAGAAAGTTGTGATGTGGTGTTTTCTTTACGCGATCGTAAATAATGCATATTTAGCCTCTCGAAAAGTGAAGGCTCCCTGCCCGCCTGGTTTATTTACGAAACTCGAGGCTCCAAGGTTCCACAAGATTAGCGCTCACACCACAGGCGTGACGTTAAAAATTGTCTTTGGTGGGACCCTTTCAGCGTCTCACTCAAGAATTTATAAAGCGCGTGACAGACATGGGTATGTCGATAAAGTTTTTTGGACACACATTTCTCAGCTTGACATTCTATCAGGACGTTCCTTTCCAGTGTTATAAGGTGGGACATCTACTTGAAGTATCATTAATTCTTACTAACTCTTATAATTACAAAGTTCGCTGGCAGGTAAAACTTTTTAAAGAATCCTCTGATCACTTGAGCCAGGGCTACGACTACTACGTTAGGTGTTTGTTACCCATAAAATGCGTAAAACTCTTGTGTAGGATATTCTGTGATCGTAACCTCTTTCATCAAAACTGCATAAATGTTGGACTAATTAGTAGATGTAATGATAAAACTGTATGTGCAAAGAAAAGCAATGTGCGGAAGGAGTGGGGCATTATGATCCATACTTACTTAAGTTGGCGTTAGGGAGTCGTCGAAATAAGGTTTAGGGAGGAAGTATTGCATTCACTCCGGATTTTCGGAACTAATGTCAACAAACTGGAACCTCTTGCCATATAGCGTAAAATCCCAGAAATACTATAAGTAAATAATTTGTATCTGTGTCATGTCATGCGATGTTAGGGATGTGTGTTCAATCATAATCATTGAAGGATATTAATTTTTAATTAAATTTTCGATTCGATATGGAGTTAGTACTTTAGCGACTAAGGACGTAAAAACAAGTAGGGCTAGTGTGTTGAATATCATATTAATACAGTTACCGTTACCGTTTTGAAAAAAAATATGGCATCTGCATGCTAACTTAACAAGTACTAGCGTATTTATGATCATGTCCTTAAAAAATAATACTTAATTACTATACATTACATCTACATACAATTTTACGGTTAGTGTAAATTTTTGTTTCAATGTGCAGGGTAAAAAAAACGCAGGCGTGCATACAGTTACCGTTACCGTTTTGAAAAAAATATGGCATCTGCATGCTAACTTAAGAAGTACTAGCGTATTTATGATCATGTCCTTAAAAAATAATACTTAATTACAATACATTACATCTACATACAATTTTACGGTTAGTGTAAATTTTTGTTTCAATGTGCAGGGTAAAAAAAACGCAGGCGTGCATAAACAAGCGTTATTCTATCTATCATCTTCTTCACGAGTTGAGTAAAGGATTCTACATGAATTTCATTAGTTTTCCGTTTATCATAGACGTATACTTACTTAATTAACTACCGACATTTTAAAATATTAAATCCTTGTGCCAGCAAATCTATTAATACTTATCTTGTTGAAAGTGAAGGAATACACTATAGTTAATTCCTCTCTTCAGACCTTTCTCCGTGAAGTGACTTTATTCTTTCGCTTTCAAAGAATCGCCATGTTTGTGCCATTTTCATGTCATGTCATTTCATCTCATTTTTTTAAGTTGTTGTCAACACGATTTTTTTGTACTACTACCCTATCACATTTTGTTCCTAAAGCGTTCAACATTCCCTCTTCATAGCCGATACATACAAAAGTAGTAGTTTCTTTAGCACAAAAGAGTAGATTTTTTTTGTAATGCGACAATACAAATTCAAAAGTATTGGAGAATCACAGCAACACAACAACAACAAAAATCAGCAGCAACAGCAACTTTGTCAATTACGTAAGCAGGTGAAATTGTATTAACTACATACTACATACATAAATACAGCCGAAATCGGTTCCGTCTCGCTCTCAGAATGGCATCCAATCCAAAGTGAAAAACATGTATAGAATATTTCATAAAGCATCAGTCAGTCAGTCATTCAGTCAGAGAACACGTACATAAATGAATTTAGGTGTAAGTAAACTCAACCGCGGAAAACCTTGAAAGAAAAAAATATTTGGCTCTCGTATAAAAAAGGATGGTGGTGATGATGATGACGATGATAGCGTTTCAGTGAAAGTTGCATTGCACGCATAAAACTTAAGTATATAGGTATGCATTTGGGAAAGTTGTTTTTTTGTTCTTTTGGATCGTTCATGTTCACCGTCTTCTTTTAAAAACCTTTGTTGGTATGTGCTCACTATTCATTATTTACGGCCACAGAAGAGGCATATTTTGACATTCTGGACAAAATAGGTAGATCTATTGATTTAATCAATGGCGAATTCTCTCAATAAGTAGTAGTTTGCTTAGCTTTTCAAATAACAACTTCCTTTCTATACGACAAAGCAAAAAAAGGTTACATAGTCAATAATAATAGTAATATTTAAGTACGCCATTACTTCTTCTTGCATTTTCTTGCTTTCGGGTTATTAAATAGCCAAGCGAGTTGTCGGGAAATTCATTTGATAATGATGAAGATTATGATGTTGTGGCAAAACAGGAAATAGTAGATTTTTAATGTGTTGTGTTCTTCACTTTTCTCGTGTCTGTGTTAAACATACCTACATAAATAATGTGTAAGGTTTAATAATTCAACGTCATTGTGCATACATACTTACTATATTCAGAAGATTACGTACATAAACTAAGTATGTGTCTACTTCAATTATATTGTTAATGCTGCCGTTGTGATGAATATTTTTAGTAGTGTTTAAACAAATACTTATTACATCTATTACCTACGCTATAGTTTATTTAATCTGAATGTTAATGCATGCTGATTCCCTTTGTACCATGAATTAAAGTATTATTCAAATCTCTATACTTTCCTCTCTGGAGACTAGAAGCACAAAATATTGAGTTTTTTTGAAGAGTATCTAATTCAAAAAAAAATATTTTATAAAATTATGTACGATGCTATCATGGAGTGTTTATCATAAATTTCATGAAATACTTGCTTTGGTTTAACAGGCAAAATAAAATCTTGACATAATACATATTTATGAATAGATATCATATGATCGAAGCATACCTTGATTTTTTAAAATAAAAAGTTTCTAGCGCCGTAAGTAAGTAAGCCATGTAGAAGAGGTGTACATATTTGTAATCCGTATATGTAATTTGTAATTAAGGAAAACATATGTTTGCTTGTAATCTTAGGCTTAATATATTGTTATAATGATAATTAATTGTATTATCCAACTACATCGACTGTTATTTACTTATTCCAGTTACCGTAATGCATATTTGAATAAAAAATTTCAAAAAAAAGAAAATAACGACTGATTAGCCTGTTGCTAGCACATCTCTTCCTTAAATATCTTTCTCCTTAATATGTCCTTCCTCTATTCGTTTGATCTCATTGGCGAAGCCGGTTGAATGCTCGGGTTCCTCATTCCCCGTTACTGTGGTGATAATCCTATTTCGTAAATCATGTTGATCCTCTCGTATTACAATTCCAGGCATTTTGCAATCACGCTTTAGTGCGCTTCACGTGTTTGGGACGTTAGACGATGATGGTGTTTCGGATTCAGTGACGTGGTCCAATTCCTCCTGTCGATTCGCCTGACAAAACGTTGCCCTGATCTGGCTTGACTTGCTTGAACTTTCTGCGAAAAAGGTGACGGGGATAATCAGCATGGAAGTGATCAAATAATATCCTCAGAAAGAATTACTGAAGCCCATGAAAATATCCAAGTATCTTCATCTAATTAAATGTGGACAGTAGGGCGGAAAAGTGACAGGAAATATGTATTTTTTGCTGCCCGAGCTCTCCCAACANATGTGGACAGTAGGGCGGAAAAGTGACAGGAAATATGTATTTTTTGCTGCCTGAGCTCTCCCAACAAAAAAGTGTAAAAATAGTTCTCTGAAGTACCCCTGTAGAAGATAAATACATACGTGGAACCATTCCAGCCTGACATTATTTTTTCCATAAGAATGTGCTTTCTCTGGAACTTTCTTCACTGGTTGGTGAAAGCCCCT
This sequence comes from Tyrannoseira gladiata, assembly GCA_027744355.1. Lineage (NCBI taxonomy): Eukaryota > Metazoa > Arthropoda > Collembola > Entomobryomorpha > Entomobryidae > Tyrannoseira > Tyrannoseira gladiata. The sequence goes on from JAHZNH010000056.1 coordinate 7,288, forward strand.
CCTTTACATTTCAACATTCCCTTGATTGCACTACCTTACGAAAGAAGCATAATGGAACTTTCCGCATATGATATTTCTTTCATGAAAAAAACAACAGATGTTTTCCAAAGCTAAATTTTTATTTGAATAGCTCTGCTCGGCCTCACATCACAGCCGTCGGTGCTCCAAGCCTGTCCGTTTTTAAGATTGCTCTGGAGCTGGAGTCTGGTTAGCATAGAGAGTTGTTTCCTTTATTTACCCGTTTATTATTGTGTTGTTTACAAAGGGATTCTCCAAAAGGCAGCTTTTTGTCTTTGGCTACGTATAAACAAAAAAAAATTCCCCTACTCCTCCTCCTCTATTTTTTATGTCATTTTCCGTTCTGTGTCCATCTCATCTCCTTCCTTTCCATCTTCCCGTCCTCCTTTATTCCATCTGATAGTGAAACCGTAGTGTTACCCCGAGGAAATGAAAACACACGGAACGAACGGTTGCACAATGGGGTATCGTTTCCCCCTTTTTTTGTTTCCCCGAGTACTAATATGGTATTCATCCTTGAAGCCATATTTTTTTACTGCCTGTTCCTCCTCACCAGAGTAGAGTGAAGCGACGAATGTGTGCGAGTGTGAAAATATGTATTTCCCAATCAAATGAATTATCAGGTTACGATCACGCTCACGTGTTCCCCATAAGTCCTCGACGGATGCTTTGTGTTTACGCTGAACTGTTTACCATTGTCAATTCCCCCTTTCGGCACAATAAGTTCAACCCATCCCATCACATCACAAAAGTTTGATTAACTCCCTTTCCAGGAATCTCTCTAATTTACCCAATTTCTCGCAATTCTAACCCGAGCAGGCTTGGACAACAGAGCGTGGAGGTAAGTAAGTAAGTTGGTTGGGAATTAGGATTGGGGAGGGAGGGATGGATGTGCCCTGGACGGATCAAGTTTCCCTACACCATTATCCTGCTACCACACCACATCATCATCCGAAATCGGTTGTAGGAAGGAATCGATTCCATCCCAGGGACATGAATTACCACACACCACTACTCGAGTTCAAACCGAGCTCAGGAATGTGTTCCTATTCCTACTCCGTCATCGTCATTTATCTGAGAGTCCGACTCGATCTCCTCTTATTTGTTGGCAGCGCTCTCGATTTCAGCCTGCCGCTTTGACTGTTTACAAAGAATGCGGACTGGTTGGTTGGTTGGTTTCATGTTACATTCGATCGAGATCAAGATGATAGAAAAATCTGCACGGCTTTGATTAAGGCCTACTTACTCACTTTACTGTGTACATATATTATTGCATCAACTGGGAAATCGGGTATTGATTGTCTGAATGAGATGATATTGCACGATTTCACAATGCCCCTTCACGCGCTCCCCTTACCACGGTAACGGAGGAGGATGAAAGTAATAAAAAAAGTTCATCATCATCATCATGGAAATGGAAAAGCAGCCATTTGAACCAAAACCATCCTACTCAAGAGCTTGTGATATCCCTCGCGAATGGAGGAAGACTTTTCAATTTTACTTCAGAGCCATGAAAGCGAAGCGCTGCTGTTGCCATGAGAGTGGGATAGCTAGAGCGTATCAGCCTGAAAAATAAAATTCGGAGGTTGTAGTAAGTACATCTGGTAAAATGGAATTTGATTTTTTAGGAGTTCTTTTTTTCTCCCTCCTTTCTCCATCCAGCAAATAGATCACAGGGAAGATGACATAAAAGAAGAGTGGATTATGGCTTCCCACAACTTCATTTCAAGAACATAAAAATGCGTATATATGCACATCATCATCATCATCATACATAATCATATCATAAGCGTCCGAGTGCGGTGTTACAAGTGGTCAATATTCAAAATGTCATGCTGATATGATCGAACGAGCTTCTTTTTTTTATCGGGCGGGAGTGTCGAATATACACCCGAATCCCTGCATACAAATGGCGAGATATATTTATGTTCGGGAGTGAGTGTGTACTTTACGGCATGCATTAATAATACCAGATTTCATCAGCGATAAAGATCACCGTTTGGAACAAACGACATTTTAACAACCATCCACAACTCCTTTTATATGCGATACTTTCACTGAGCCGAGGCTATTTTTTTTATTCGCTAGTCCCAGTTTTATTATATTTCTTTGATGTCCTAACACATTCAATTCCCTCCTATTGCAACATAAAAAAGGAGATCCCAATCCCACTCACCGAAACCGCCATCCCCATCCCCCTGAGTGCTTCTTTCGCCATTGTTGTATGTACGTGGAGTAATGAAAGTTCGAGGTGAAATCATCAGCGTCTCCTGTATGACCGTGGCACGCAATAAGTAACTTGTTGACGAGGGACACGAGCATTTCAAAAATCTCCTTTTCAATTTATTTTCTCGCTCAAAACATTTCGCCGAAGTAGGGAGGAAAATATTTTGGTTTTGAAGTAACATCAAAGCAATGTAATAGTAGCTATACTACTTTCCTATTTATAGCGATAACCTTTTCCCCAGCTAATTCATAATTTTAGAAATGCGCATTCATTCATTCACCTATGCATATTTCGACAATGGAATTCTTTTGCCAGGCAGTAGTGCCAATATTACGGAGGCCAACTATGAAACAAGCAAAAATCTTAAAAATTGAAATGACGGATTAAGTTGACTCTAAAAAGGATTTGGGGAAGGGAGGTTATTAAATTCTAAGCTCCTCTCTCCTCTTCCCCACTCCCTCATATTAATATGTAAAAATGGGGAAGGGCACTGGTTGATGAAAAATATGCAAATTTGGTATCGCATTATCACAGAGAAATATTTAGTATAGCCCTACACAATATAAACATAGGTATTTAGTACTTATGTACATCCTCATACCACGGTGACTTACAGGAGTCCTCTCAGACTGACAAAACTATAAGTCCTCTCTCATTAAATTACATAATACATGAACAGGACACGGATTTAGCACAAATAATGAATGTTTTCGGAGGAAAATCAAGCGTCATAAAGACGGTGACTTACAGGAGTCCTCTCAGACTGACAAAACTATAAGTCCTCTCTCATTAAATTACATAATACATGAACAGGACACGGATTTAGCACAAATAATGAATGTTTTCGGAGGAAAATAAAGCGTCATAAAACTATAGCTAAATACATACGTATTTACTTACATGCAGGGAACAAAGGGTGCGTAAGAGGATAAATATTAGCTATATAAAACAAGTACAGCGTGCAGTTATGAAATATATTCTCCGTTATCGTGGAAGTAAATATGATGAAAAGCCATGGGCAAATTTCATTAAAGTCAGGAGGGAAACTTTGCTCACTTCCGCTAATGCTATGCAAAAGTATTCCGAGCCGGAGTAGGAGTAGTTGTTGTAGTGGTAGTAGTAGTTTACACTCTGTGCGAAGTTGAGAAGCTGAGAAGAAGGCAGTGAGGAGAAGTTGATTGTCGTCGAATGTGTGAGACGAGGAGAGACTGTTCCACAAAATTTTTGGAATTTCACAGGCTCAGACTTACTTATTAGATTCTATGGATAAAAAGTGAAGAGGACTGCACTATTTAGTAGACTTGATGCATAACTTGTAGTTGTAGTGGTGATGGTGGTGGTAGTAGTAGTAGTTTTTTTGGTAGGAGAAGGAAGAGGAGAAAACAGAAGAGAATAACGGGGGAAAAACAAAATGGAAGAGAAAAGTGATTAAGGTAAAATCTTGTTTCATGGTTGAGTCAAGGTACAATTTCGAACGGCTGCGAAGGCTTCACTGTAATGAAGTGTGCAGACGACAGCGTTGTTAGAGTAGTCCGACTCGGCCACTTTCATTTCCGAATTAACTGAGAGCTGGAAAAAAGGGAAAGAGAAGTGGGGAGATTAACAAACTACGAAAAAAAAACTCTGAGCGCACTTATGTTCTCACGTAGTTCATCCTTCCATGCCAGGGTAAAGCTCCCATCCTCAACCTTTTATTTTTTGTGTCCGGGGGAGTGAAATGAAAATGACATTTTTCCTACCCTGACTACTTATGTGAGTTGGGTATCTAGAATTAATGGATTTTGCTGGAAATCAAGTTTTTGTATGCTA
>JAHZNH010000057.1:0-25397 GCA_027744355.1 Tyrannoseira gladiata
CTGTTCACTCTTTTTTGGCAATGGTGGTTTTGGCTGTTGTGTTTCGATGCAAAAAGGAATAATTCTGATTTAAGCGGATTCATGCTGGAGTACTTAAGTAGTTTCACCACACATTTGCAGTCACTTCCTTCCCATCGGTAGACCGGCAATGTGGTCGAAGGGTTTGAGAAAGTGTGTGCGTGGGCGGAGAGAAAAATTTTGATCATTAGCTTCTAATTTCAGTGATAAAAAATTTTGGCGTACATGAATTTACATTTAAATTGGAACGAACCTCCGTGAGTTTGAACATTTTTATGGAGTTATTTCACTGCATTACTCTTGGTGGTTTGATTTCATACTTAATAATAACGAAGCGTAGTTAAAATGCATTTATTTTTCTCGTTAGTTTTTTTTTCAAGGAGAAAGTGAAAGTCTTGATTAAGAATCAACTGATTCCAGTAGTCTTCATTTATTTTGTTATTCCACGGGCTCAGAAGTTTGAGAACGTCACAAGGAGCATGACGTTATAAGATCCTGTAAGCACCATGTCTTCAGAGTGACTCAGGACTTAAGAGGCTTAAAACTATCCTTTTTTAGGTGAGTGTCACCTGGTCTGAAACGGCTTTACATTCTGTACTCGTGACAGACAATTCAAAAATAGATCATGAGGCAAGAAATCGAGCGTATCTACACCAGAGGTGGTATTTTCCGTTGAATACGAGGAGAGGACGTTGTAGCTTAAGACGTGTGGGAGTTCTAGCAATCACCTCTCTCCGCATCTCTTCCATACAACTGACAGGATTCCTTTGTAGTTGTTTCATTGTCTGCTTCCATTACTTTTACCTGGAATATTGTAATGGGGAAATGGGATTAAGTCGTTGCAAAAGCTGTAGGCGTTTTCAACCTTGTTAAAACGCACGTTGGATGCCTCATACTCATTTCAGATGTAATCTATGAAAAACTCAGAATTATTCCATATAATATACTTTGTATACAAAAGACAAACTTGCACAACAAGAGAATAAAAAAAAGTACTCAGGAAGCTTCCTGCGTTCGTCAAAGACTTCCTAATCAGAGGTATATTGAAATGTGATACAAATTTGGACAAACAAGCAACGTGAAACATCTTTGAGCTATTCACCCCACGAAACTACGAAATTTTACTCTCTACCATCAGCATTTTCTGCACCCTTCTTGCAAATTGGTTATGAGAGTGTAAAAACTTTTTCTAGACAGTCGCCAGATTGGTAAATAACAGGTAAAAGTAACCTAATTTTTTCACGTCATCCCTAGAACTAGATTTAGGACGGCTGTTGAGTAAACTTTATTCCCATGTGTTGTATTCCCTGCCTTTCCAATAAACTTCGTGCGCGGGGCAACTTGCGACATCCTCTCTGCTCGTGCAAGCGTCAGAGGCTGGGTTTTTAATCCACAAACGCAATTAGAGATGTTCCTTATTAGACATTCTCGAAATAATTGGTCTTGTTAAGGTCATTAAGTATGATGTAGCGTAAGGAAACTTGAGATGCTTAACTGTAGTACTTAGTACACGTCGCTCGCAATGATCGCCCGTTTGAAGAAGACGGATCCTCATCCTGTTAACTGAACTCATCTAGATTAACTTTTGAAAGATACCTAGCTGGAAGAAAATGAACACTTAAAACAAGATTTGATAATCATAGCCTAAAAAAGTTCCTCACATACTATATATACTTAAGTATTTAGGTGTTTGCAGATTTTGCAACGTTATGAGAGTCCTCATCTTCATTCTGGCTTGTTTGCTCAAAAAATGTTCAAGCTCGGAAGAAAATCTTCCATCCGCGAGAAAAAAGTAAGTAAGAAATACCGTTTGTCATACGACCACTCGGCAAACTGCGTAAGGCAACCGTGGATACGTATGGCTTGAGGAGAGAAAGCATATAAGAGCGTTCCTTCAGAATCCCATGAAATGCTCCGACGCTTCCATCGAATTGATTTTGATTAGGCGAGACCACGCTTTTGATTTTGTTATTAGAGGGTTTCCACCATGGCACTGAGGAAGTACATCATAGTTTGTAACATAATAATCACTCACTTCTTCTCGGGGCCGTTTCCTACTCCCAAAAAAACCGAGCATATCTTCCTCATCTACACCATCATCATTATGATCATGAAGGCGCACTCACAACCACCATAATGCATAAAGCTACTCCACAGTAATTGGGTCAGCTCATAAATGTTTTTGTGCTTCGCAAAGCCATCCTTCAAAACCATAATTATGAATGAGTTTGAGATTCCAAGATTCCCTTTCCACTCCACTCCAACCGATATTATTATTTGTGGATGCTCCAGTCCAATCCCTCTACTGTTTCTACCTTCCTTCCCACGAGCTTGCTTTAAAATCCTTTCTACTAATCGAATCATAAAGATGATTCCATTAGGCTAGAAGAAAGTTTTTTCCTGGGAATTGATATTGATACTAATGCCGATCCTCCAGTGAAATCTTCATCGTGCAATCAAAGGAGAGTGTAACAAGAGCGATGGTTTCACTGAGAATTTGCGATGGAATCATTTTATTCTCGTCTGTAAATTGGCTCAGGAGTCTTTAGATCATTCTCCGACAGTAAAAGTATGGTCTTTATGATCACGCTCATGACGACTACTCTAACTCCAGTGGTCCTTCTTTTTTTGTAGCAAAGAAATGTCCTTATACCATATCCTGTTCCCCTTTCCACTTTCACATCCCCTCTCCAAGAGCCGAAGTTTTTTTTTCTAGATTTCCTGCCCGAATTTCATATTTAGGGAGAAAAAAGGCATCCAATATTGATGGTTCAACGGTGGACTATGACATCTTTTTCTAGTCTTTCTGCAGAATAGTCGACATTTTTTTTATTTTCTAAGTATCCCTATTGAGTGAGTGAGGAAGAGAGAGAGTGCAGAGTTATTTTTTTATTGGCAAAAAGAACATGTCGAACTGTTGCAGACAAATCGGGAGGAATGAGCGAAGAAGGTGACGAACATAATATATATATATACAGAGAGAGCCGCAACAGCTTCTCCCTCTAAACTTCCACCAAAAGAGAAGGAACGGAGACGCAACAGAGCTCTGGAGGAGCAGGGAAATACTTAGACGCGAAAACCCCGAGTTCTCATTTATTCTCCACCCCGCCAACACACTCCGTCTCTCCCAGTAGCAGTGATACCTTGATGGAAGGATGAAAGCGAAATGTTGTGTGCAGTCAAAGTAAGTCGTAATGCAAAAGCTTTCTCCATTTTCTGCTGTAAGTAAGTAAGTAAGTACGCTTCTCTCCGGACTAGTATTCAAGGGAGAGAGAGGGGGGTTTTTTTGGTTGTCTTTGTATGTTCTCCTGTTTTGTGTTACATCATTAAATTCTTCATTCCAGGCTTGGCTTGGCTTGGTCTGGCTTTCGCCACACAGATAGATTCGAGTCGAGCGAGGAGAAGATGAGACAAGCTGAAAGTGCGGTAGTGCTGCGGTGTGCTACATGGTGGTAACAAGTAGTAGTGAAAGTTTACTTACAAGCTGCACATTCATTCGTTCGCGGATATGTTTTTTCTCTCCTCCGAACTCCGAAGCAAGCATTAGTTTCACTTACGCTCTTCTTTTACGGCTTTTCTGCTCAACTTTGTCAGTTGTGTGACGGAAAGTGGATCAAACAAAGCTTGCTCGCTCGTCCGCTCGCGCTCACAGAAGATCGAATCCAGAATCCAGAACCTGTTGCATTTTCCCCTGGTCGGCGTGTTGTTGTTGTTTATGCTGGCTGTGTGAATGAGAAGTGTTAGTTGGGACACATTAAGCAAGGCCGCACCATTATAAACCTTTGTTGTGAGCTAACGACCCACTGACTAAATCGATTCTGTCGATTAAGGAACTTCACTTTCGCCACCAGTTGGAAAGAAAGGCGGGAGTCATTTTCTCCGCCAGCTTTCATTAATGTTGTGTGGGGACTGAGGCTGGGGATAGAGTGTGTTGTGTGGTGGGGGAACGGCTACTACCACAAATGCAATTATTTCTGTGAGACTGACTTGACTTCTCTTTTGTGATTGGAACATTGATACTCGCATCACAATTATTGTCATCATCACCATCATCATTAGCTCCGCGAAGCGTAACTCGATCATTTTCAGTTTCAGTTCTTTGAGAAGGGAAAGACATGGAGGCTGGGAAAAGTGATACGGTGAGACTCAGCCAAGCGGGGACGTTTGGTGGTGGAGGTGGTGGTGTGGCGGATAGCAGAAGTGGATCGGCTGTGGCTTCTGGGGGGAGCGATGAAAATACTACCACAACAAAACAACTATTGACATCATCCACAGATGCAGTTTGCTCTTCATCCACTACCACCACCGGCATTGAGAGATCTCCAGTGAGGGAAAATCGTCTTTTGGAAGAGCAACAACAACAACCACAGTTCACGATGTCAACCGCGCAAATAATTGCGAACAAGCAGAAGATGCTCCAGCAAGAGAATCTACGTCGTGTCATCAGTCCCCCAAAGTTAGAACGGTAAGATTAGGTCTACTATGGGAGGTAACCGCACCAATATTTTTTGAGTAGAGAGAGGGAGAAAATAACCGGAAGTTTGATGCTTCGAAGGGGAAAAATATTCATATGGATTTGTAGCAACCCGAAAGTTTATATATTGAATGCCTAATATTGCAATTTTTTCCTGTCATCATTGACAACGAGAGAAAACAGCTTAAATCGCGAGCTCATCAATTCTGATCTATCGTAAATTACGGGCGCAATGCAAATATTGGTATAGCTGATAGCGGACTAGATCAAAAACCCTCTGGTTGTTTGCTTCCTCCTATTATGATCCGTTTCTATCAGGTTCAAAATGAGACATCTCTTCTCAGACTTGTCGACTCAGCGAGTAAATAGTTCCATGCATTACATATCCATCCATCCATGTGTGCACTTACTTATTTTCATGTCGCCGTGTTGATCCAGGAATGCTCTCTTCAAACAATAGACTTTAGTTACTAAACTTTGGCAAACATTGTCGGATCATCCGGAAATACGGTAGAAGAAATATCGAACACGGAGTACTTACTTAGGCAAATTCATTGCACTACTAGGAATGATGTTCATTTGCCCTATTGCAGCACAAAATATTTGAAGAAGTCGACCACCGACACAAATCTATTAGTCGTAGCATTATAGAAATGCATAAAACTGCATTTGTAACTTTCTGGACTCGATGAAAGGCTAAAACCTTTGCGATTGACTCACAAACGCCTCATTCTGTTGTTCCCTGCTCATATCTAAACGTTCATTTGTCTGATAGCTGCGAGTGCGTCATTTTTAATGCAGGATCAACAGTTTAAGACCCCTTTATGTAGGATTTAGTCATTCCTTCCAACACTTTTCCCCTTTCTTCCTCGTTGAAAGCAGCACAAAAAAAGGATAATCTTGTCCTGTAGCTGTTTATTCAACCGACTTCTCCTGATGTCAGGAAATTGCGTCTCCCGGAATGGAATAGTGGTGCTCTTTGTTCTCCTTCACGGAGAATGCTTACATACTTACATGCTGATATATATTTTTGCTCGTGTGGGTTTATCGTTGGAAGAGGGATTGAAATCAGGATTTACGTTCATGCACCAAAGGAGGTTTTTTTTGTCCCGCATTCATCCACTCGCTTTTAATATATCACAAAAGAAAAAATCTTTTCATCCGTCTCTCAGAATAAATAAATATTTGGGATTAGTTTCACCGACTTTGCTGCGCCTTCCCGGAATCGAAGAATGAACAGCCCTGGTCGTGGCTGGCGCTTAAAAAAATCTGGAAAGTGAAGATGAGAAAATGGACCATTATGGAGTGGGATGTTTATTAGTGCCAAAATCCTGCTTTCTTTCTAAACTTTTTCTATTTTCAATTTTCACCCTCCAATGCCTCATTTCTCAAGTTTGATTTAATTTTTTCCCCCTTACTGATANAAAATGGACCATTATGGAGTGGGATGTTTATTAGTGCCAAAATCCTGCTTTCTTTCTAAACTTTTTCTATTTTCAATTTTCACCCTCCAATGCCTCATTTCTCAAGTTTGATTTAATTTTTTCCCCCTTACTGATACTAATGTATGCTTTCCGTCATTTATTTTTTTGAAATAATGATAATCACAGCAGAAATGAATGATATAATCACAATGGGAACTTTAGGAAGGGGCATAGTTTTTTTTTGTTCGACGCTTATTGTATGTTTTTGTCATTGTCTTCAGCAAAATAATTGGAGTGTGATGTGATGGGAATTGATGAGAGTGACTTTTCCAGATAAAAAAATGTGCACGTTCCCGTCTGCTCTCTCAATTATTATTCAGAGATGAAAGTATTAATTTGGTTCAAAAAGAGAAGAGGGCTCTTCCTCGATCTCCATTCCCCAGGAATTATTCATCCATTACCATACATGAAATCTCCATTAAAGTTTTTTTTTTCACCCGAGTCTTTTGTCTTTCGCTGAATATTTCTAGGTGCATTTCGGTTCGTGTTGACTTCATTAGAATGTTTAATGCTGCTCATGTTCCTTGCATTTCATTTTTATGTTTAGCGCAGCATTCCTCCAATAAAAGAATGTGTAGTCGTTTATTTAGAAATCCTTGCACTTCTCAAATATCTTCTCTGCATTGGTCCCTCGGGATGCTCTGAAATCCGAGTGACGACTATCTATGTAGTGGTGATTATACTTATTGTTGAACCAATTGCAGCTGTCCAATAATGAAGGCTCATGTGAATCATGTAGTGGAATTCAGTTCAGGAATAATAGATAGATAGACAGAGGATTGCTCTTTATGCTTCAAACATGAGCATTCGTGCTTAAACTCTCGCTGTCGATAAAAATGGCTGGATGGTAATTGGACTATATGATACATTTAGCGTCGACTTTATATGGTATTTTTTTTGTCACAACTATCTATTCAGTTGACGTGACATGAATTCAAAATATCGATGTGGTGCAGTGAAAAGTAATGCATGGGAATTGATGATGTACAGGAAGCACAGCAGCGGCGATCTTCATTCTCGGCTAAAGACTAGGAAAATTCTCGGAGTTGGAGAAACAGACAACGGGGACATTCATCGCAGCAAGGTAGATACATAACATCCTTTTTTTTCCTAGCCTACTCTTGCCTTTATTTTACTCTGCCCTGCTTTCATGATCCTGGGGAAAAGGGTCCAATTATAGGTTTGCTCCTTGACTCATCCCCGTAATCTTCCGCAAGTTTTCAACAGATTCATCGATTTCTTTTCTTTCCAGCGAAAACCAGTATAGGTAGACCAATTGTAGCGCTTTTGATGGTAGGTACTTTCCCGAAACTGGCTGAGTTTAAAGCGGTCCAGTTTCCTTACGGATACTTTTGCCGTCTATGCAAACGATTGTACTTACTTCCTCACTCATCGCTGGCCGATATATGTACTTACTAACTTGTGTCGTTGTGTCTCCTGAAGTACACGAAGAATGAGAGTCTACGCTTATTTAATTTGCTTTCTCCGTTTCCAATTCATAAGCCCACGTCCTGAAAAAAACCACTTCATGTTTCCCCTTCAGCCTTTTGGTATATGATGATGATGACGATGGCGATGTCGTGTTTCAGCCGGGGAACATGTAGATGAAATTGAAAATTCAAGTAAAAGTAGACACACGTCGCTCGAAACCAAAACTCGAAAAATATTTATTCATCCGAGTAGCCAGAACGTTTAGCATATGTAGGTATCTCACGTTGCCCCATGGGAGTGAAAGGCGTTTCTAAATCAACATTTCAGTGCACAGCTAGCTACTTCTTGTTACGGCTCACATCCCTCAAGTATTTACATAAGTATGTGCCTCCTTAAAAACATTAAAAGACTTACTATATTTCAAGCGGAAATGGAGGATTTTCCCTGGCCCTCGGTGCTCCGAAGGGGAAACGGGAAAAAGTTCTGATTGTATATGGAGTAGGACTTACTTATTGTTAGTGGATCCGTTCCCAAGGAGGCCAAGCTTAAGTTGAAAGTTGAGAGAGTTACAAGAAGAACTTGAAGGGGAGTGAGTAGTCCACGAATAAGAATGAAATGATTAAGTGGGAAGAAACCATTTCAAGTACGTATGTAGCTTCAGTGAAGTGCGTATCCAGCGCAACCACCCTCTCTGCAAATAAATACACAAGCGAGGCATGTCCCGAACATTAGAAAATAAATACGTTCTGACTGATGTACTTAATTATTAGTCTCTTTTTTCTACTGGTTTGGAATGTTCAGCTCTACTTTATGTGATAAAGTTATTTCAAAGTCTTCACCTGGTTTCCCCGAGAGTTGGACAGTAATTGAGAACAAAGCCTACATTAATTTAATGTGAAGCTGGAGAATTGTCGGCAACTTTTTTTTACTTTGAAATGCCATAAATAGAACTCTAGCTCTACTTATGTGATAAAGTTATTTCAAAGTCTTCACCTGGTTTCCCCGAGAGTTGGACGGTAATTGAGAACAAAGCCTACATTAATTTAATGTGAAGCTGGAGAATTGTCGGCAACTTTTTTTACGTTTCCCTGATGACACTTCTTTTTAACACGAAATAAATTCATGCGAACGCGTTAACCTCAACAAGCTGGAGTTGGAGTAAGTACTAGCAGCGTACATGGAGTGCAATATGTATCTAATGTTTTATTTTCTTCTTAGGATTCCTCTTTTCTCTGTGGTGTCGGTCGACCGACCAGAAGTACTTGTCCTTACTCATTTGACTCTTTTTTTCTCTATTTGTTTCTCTCCGTAGATTTCTCAAGTACTTGGACACAATGAGCACTTGTACGTGAAATTTCCCAGGGGAGTGTGGAACTGGCAAGCATTTTTGTCTGTACTCTTCCTCCTTCAAGCATTATTGATCCTGGTCTTTCCCAGACAAGCATGTCAACTCAAATTACTCGGCATTCAAGAAAAACACTCCGAGAAGGAAGGCCTGATGATGGGTTCCAAGTATTATGCAGTTTCGTTACTCGGTACTTGAAACTTTTTTTCTAAGTAAAAACACTTTTCCCCACATACCCTCTCTTCTTCCCCTTGATCTTCCTCTCGAGCTCCTAATCACGACGAGCATCCCGCATTCAAGCAGTACAAACCACTGGAAACTTTGTTAATTGACGCGGAATTTAATTGCTGTTATGAGTTGAGTTCAAGTAGATGTGAAGATGCTTGTATGTGTGAGCGGATTCGTTCGCGCTTTCTTCTGCCACTCACGTATTCACTAGTGAGAGTACTTTGAGTTCTTTCTTGGGGGATTAACAGGTATTCATCTTTATTTCGTCGTATTCCTCTTCTGAGCTCTAATTAAAATTATATGTAACAACTATCAATTAGAGAGTTCTATTTATGGCATTTCAAAGTAAAAACAACACTAGATGAAAGCCCACTTCTCAATGAATCATCGACGCTGCTTGCCTCTTTAATAGTTTTTTGCATTATCTCTTGAAAAGTACTTACCCCGGAGTAAGTACCCCTTATTACGCCCATTTGGCCTTTATACCCAAAATTTTATTGGAATTCCTTCTCCCTCAAGTGTTTTTATATAAATGGCGAAAAAAAAACTCGCCAAGAGTGGGAAAAGCAGTTTTCTGAGCTCCATCATTTTGATGTTCAATAAATCTTCTCAGGGTAGCGTGCTAACATCCATATTCTATCACGAAAAGAATCTCCCTCAAATTTCCATTTTAACGGCACTTCATAGCCGATTTTACGGGATGGAGGATGAAGCTACGGGAGCTTCGTCATCGTAAAGGTGAAGGTAAATCTCATGGCACCCATTGTACTTACGTAATACACCCGTTACGCACTGAGCAAGGGAAAAATATTATGCGCTCTTTGTTTTCCTCGCCCGCGTTTTATTTATTTCCTTCATATCTCCTGCATGCAGGCAGGACACTCGCTCGTCCTCCTCCTCCTCCGATGATGATGATCATCCATCCCAAAGTCACTTTTCACTTTTTCACCCGCTCCCATTCTATCGAACAGGTTGTACTGATGGCTGTTTTCTCTTTCTATTTTTGTCGTACCCGAAAGTGCTGTCCCTCGTATTTTACAAGTTCATGTTTATTCGGGACAAAGGTGTGGCGAGGACCGTGCAGCTCGTTGGTGTGGTGTACTTTTCATCACTTTGCGCTATCGATTTGGTCTCAGCCGCATCAACGGAAATCTCTTATCTTCACGATGTCACGGTAACGTCAAACAGATTTCGTATTATGACTTACATGTACACCTAACTGAACCATAAATAACAACATCTCCAAACGAAACGGATTCACTCCCCATGCGCACCATCATCATATCATATCATGGGAATCCTTTTGGATATCTAGCTAAATAAATTTCTGTTTCATGTCGTATCGTAACATCATCCCGGAATAAATGCATGTTTTACGATGTTTTTATTGCTATTATGTTGGAACAGATGACGGATGATAACTTCTCTTTTCAATCCACAGCTTCTCGTGGTGATTGGAGTGCGGATTGTTTTCGCCGTGATTTGCAGTATATACCTGAGAAAAATTGGCACTGCGACATCCGGCCTCCGTAAATCACCCTCCCATAAGGATCTTGGTGAAAGCATGAAGAAAGAAGGATGAATCGTCAAAAGCTTACGCTTTCCACCCCAACACTCAATGCAGATCACATAAAGTTTTGATTGTATAAAGTGGTTGGTTGGGTTATTGAAAACTTGAACGAGCCAGTCGAATTGACTTTTTCGTTTTGACAAGGAGATTCTGAACTACCAATGGGAACTCGATACGATGTATTTACTTGTCTGATCGTCTGCATATGTAAATTAAGTAAGAACTAAAGAGCTACTTGTCTACACTCATTTTATTGTATCTCCTTAAGGAAGCGTATATTTAGTGGTAGAGATTTAGATAATTAAAAGATTATCTACGGGTTTCGATTGGTTTCGTTCGAAGTAGTTAAGGCAGGTAGATAAAGAAACGAGGTAGAAGAATGAGTAGAGGACCGGATTTTAGGGAAGGTGGAATGGGGTACTTGTTTTCACGTTGTCCCACAGACTCCTTGTATATACCGTAGAGGAAGTGTAGGTAGCACTCACTGCTGTATGCTTTTATTCATCTGCAGTACTTGTTTTCACGTTGCCCCACAGACTCCTTGTATATACCGTAGAGGAAGTGTAGGTAGCCCTCACTGCTGTATGCTTTTATTCATCTGCATGGTGCTAATTAGACACTTTTCAATTTCATCAGCTCCCCTTAATGAACTGGGAGAGGAAGCATAATTAATTAGAAATGTATTTAATTCGATTAAAAGTGGTGCCAGGTATCGGAGTCCTGGACTTTTCCTGGAAGAGTCCTTCAATGAGTCACAATGAAAATTTTCCGCCGGATGATGATGCTGCTGATGCGATATCTGATGGTTTCTCGAGTGAAAAGTATTCAATATGATTCAATAAGTAATAGTATCACTGATAATAATACATTTTACTACGTAGGTACTAATAGTATTCCCCCTTCCATTTTCACTTATTTGAAGCGAGAGCGTGCTCTGAATTTTTTCTATCAATTTCCCTTCACTCTCTAATATATTTCCATGGTTTTTTTTCGAAAAATAGACGAGGGCCATCCCATTCCAGTTCCTTACTGGAATGAAAATGACCAACTCTCTAATATATTTCCATGGTTTTTTTTCGAAAAATAGACGAGGGCCATCCCATTCCAGTTCCTTACTGGAATGAAAATGATAAAGATAAATGAATCAAGTCATTCATTTCAGTAGTGTGTGTACTACTAGCAGAACAAGTCAAATACTGGAAAAGGCCTTTAGTCAGTTAGTCTCGTGACAGGCTTCACAACATTGTGAACGACGAAACACACTTTCATTTCTACTTCCGCGGTTCTCTGGAACGTGAAAGCTTTATCACCATCACGAGAGAGTGATAGCGGAACGATGTTCTAAGAGTTGCATGGTTTTAGTTGATGTTAATTTGGCGAGTGTCAGTTGACATTTTCCTCCAAGCTTTGGGTCTCATGCATGCGAGGAGATTGATGGTGACGCTTGTAGGGCATGTAAGTAAGAAATCCTTTGTGGCAGGATTCCCATTTCCATAAAAGGGTAGATGTGCTCATCTCCAAGTGATGATTGGCTTGGCTCTCCGGATCTTTTCAGGTTAAGAGGCAGGTGACACGCCAGGTAAACAGATTTTTAAATCAAATCATAATATATCTCCCTCCATCCGTGCGCGATTAAGATTCAAGCCTAACAAACCAAGCATCAGTTGGGGAAAAAATCTCACGATCATGGGTTTCCTTTCTAGAATCCTATTGTTGTCTCCCACTCTCACGCTCTTTTAAGCTCGTATACAGAGATATACACGCATTTAAGTATATGTATATACTTGTATATAATTATAAACTATTCCTTTCTAGAATTCTATTGTTGTCTCCCACTCTCACGCTCTTTTAAGCTCGTATACAGAGATATACACGCATTTAAGTATATGTATATACTTGTATATAATTATAAACTTTCACCAGCATACTAGACCCCGCAGATCTCACTCGCTCAGTCAGAAACTGTATAATTTTCTTTGGAATTTCCCATTTTCACCAGAACACATCACATCCAAAATGTAGTGCATAGATGGATCCTCTGACTTGGACTTTGGGTACATACATACATATATATATATATGCATCCATCGATTTAGAACGTTAGTGCTAGAGGCTTTCTCCATAAAAAAAAACCATGCAGCTTCTCCCTACTACCAGTTTCTGAACATCCCATCATTATCATTATGACTATGACTGTGTAGAACTACTGAAATATAGTGCCAACATGTTATATTTATGTATGTCCACGCGATTGAAATTTATATGGCCAACTACTACTAGGTATCATTTCTGTGGAACATGTTCTAGGCTCCTCGAAGTTAAAAAATGGTCCTTCCTAAACTACTGTGGTAAAATAATAATGAGTGCAACTATTCACAACTTAACTGTGACAATGATATGCGAAACTCTTACGTGATGATGACAGAATGTATAACTAGGAGATATGGGATAAGCTTACATTATCCAAACTAAAAGTATGAAATTTCAGATGAATTCAGATTTATTATCAACCCGATCCTCAATTCATGCAATTCTTCATGGGAGCATAATTTGGGAGAAGGAGCACTGTAAAAAATAAATAAACCCGTTAGTTAAAAAGTCAAATACGAAGTTGGGAAAATGCCGTTGAAACAGGGGGTTTCCCGAAGTTTCGAACGTGGTATTATACGAAAACTATCCCTTCAGCCATTCCCTGTCATGATTGAAATGCATAAGGTTCTTTCTCATGGGTTTATCTTCTATTCCAAGCTTGAACCAAATCGCCCCAGTGGTTCTAGATGCTTTGATGACCTCTGATCCCTTGGGAAAACATTTCCAATAGTTTTAAATAGTAAGGTTATGCATAGTTTTCCAAGGGATTTCCAACGAGGTATCACATGCTATACATTGTCACTTGAAAAAAACGTTAGTTCCTCCCCCTCCCTCCAACCGTTGACGGTTATGGCTGAAATTTTTAGAGGTTTTCTCTTATAAGTTCAGCAATTCATATTCCAAGTTGGAGAAAATCGCCCCACGCATTCCGGAGTAAATGTTAAATTGACCTCTGACCCCCCGGGGGTACACTCCCCAAAGTTTTAAACTGCTAGAGTTTCCATAGTTTTTCCATGGCTTCCAAATGATGTATCACACGGTATATGGTGTCATCTAACGGAAACCGTTATTCACTCCTCCTGCCTCCCACCGTTGACCAAAATTGCTGAAAAGAAATAGGGTTCGTCCTTAGGTTCCAAGGAACCTTCGTTGCAAATTTGAAGTCAATCGGTTGAGGCGTTCGACAGTTATGCCGCACACAGACGGACAGAATGATCTCAATACTAAGCTGCCTACGTCAGCTTCGTAATAAATGCAAGTAAGTATGGTCAAGTAAGACTGCTTCACGAATCCAGTTACTTTGGGGAAAGCTGAGAATTATGAGGAAAACGTACGCTGCAACCGGTTCCTGCTACCGTGTAAAGCAGTGCAAGCGCATTCACAAACGGAGTAAAAGCCCGGAAAAGTTTCACGGATCGACCAAGGAAACGAATGGAAAAGTATAATGCTTGTGAGAACTGTTTTTTGCTTTTGCAGGTCCTCAGATTTCCCTGCAATTTAGATCAATATTTTATGTTGACGATAGTCAATTAAGACTTAAGAGCAACATTAAGTTGGTGTGATAGAAACGTAAGGAACCTAACATATTCTACAAGAAACTGGATTGTATTAAGTACACATAACTTATACTTAGGGTTAAGTTTAGGCATGAATCTGCTATACTAAAATACACTTATGATTCCCATGGAAGATTTGCCGTCGAGTGATTTGTATGGGAATTAATGCCTACAAGGAGCTCTCATCGTTAACTACGCCCAGGCCGATTTTTTTATTAGCCGTTTCTGGAAGTATATATCTGTTTGGAGTCATGAACCGTCATGCAAATCACAGCATATGCCAAAACGAGAAATAAGCAGAGCAAAAGTCTAACCAATTCATCGATTGATAGCCAGGCTTGTTTCTGAATTTGTTAAACTACTACTTTCTCAGTTTTTAGCTTTCCATGTGCACTGAAGACGTAAATTGGTCGTAATATTTAATACCGTACAATGCAGTTTGTGATTCCAAACGGGCCATACTTCTCAAGACTTTATTCTCCTAACCTAAACCAGCGAGTCAAAATTGACCTAAAATGTTAAAATTGATGTATGTCTCACCAGGCATAATAAGTTCGTCGATTATCTCTTGGCGCTATACATAAGTAAAATTTGACCCTATGCCGTGGAAATATCCAATCCCATGTTTAATTTTATTTGTACTGATAACGAAACGTGAGATGAATTACCTAATCTTTTCTACGGTGCATGATAGAAACTTAGAAAGGAGAACAAACCACAAAACCAAATTTGTAATTTGTAAATGCATTTATTACTACAAGGTATTGAAATGAAAACTAGAATTTAAAATAGCATGGAAGTATAAGTAATATTTAATTAACGTATATTTGGAGTTCTGTTCTGGGACGTGAAGTAATTAATACTAAACTGGAAATTCTGAAGGCGAGACACCGCATACAACGCTAAGAAATAATTTCCCGTGATCAACTCCCACTGAAAATCGTAGTAAAACCGTAGATATTAGATTTAAATAATAAGTTGTTGTTGTTTAAAGTGATGGCAAGTAGTGGTTAGAAATCTGAAATAAAAAAGCTGTCTTCAATCCTTTTGTGATGATACTATGATTGTTGTGATAAATATGATTTAAATGCAGTCATCAAATTCAATTGGTACTGAAAATAGTTCATTTGAATTGATTTGTGTCAGAGATGTTGAGATGCTTACAAATTGAACCTGACTAGCTGGATTGAGTAATCATGTAAAACTTTATATTCTTTCCAAAATTTCCTTCAAATGTTCTCATTTTGGGAAATCACATGCTCTTTTGAGTGATTTATTTATATCATAATTCACGAATCAAACGTTGATGCCTTAGTGATGAGTAGAAAATATACAAATTGGGTGAAATCGCAATTTTTCATTTATTGCATATATACCAAATCCGTTTGCGCTTATCGTTTGGTAATAGTCAATCTGACATGATTCGATATATACATGTTGGATATTATATAATTAACACATGTTTCATTAGATACCCTTGCTCACAACGTTTTACTGTTTGACTCGATTGGTGAAGTTGTTAATGTAACCATGGATAAAATTTCAAAATTTAGTCACAACAATTTAACGATAACTTTAACAACATATATATACCTCTCAACTCTACGTCAATCAATAAACAACATTCTCATCGCAGACACATAGACATTTTTAAATATAATGATTGGAATATCTTTAAGGATAATACTACTTCTTCAACAACAACTTGTCGTGTGTCAGTACGTGGCACTAATTGGCACGGGGCTTGAAGTATAAAATTGGTGAGAATATAAATAACAAGTCAGGTGAGCATTTACCTTTAATTACCTTGCCTTATTCCTATTAACTATTTGTGTGTGATTTTGAAGTACACGTAGAGAAAGACAAAATAGCGAAACTTAGAGGTGGTGTATGAAAGTAGTGACTTATTCCATTCAATGTCTTCACAGTGTAATTTAATAGTTTACTTGACTATATAATCAACAGTAGCACAATAATAATAATAACCTTTGAATCATTGGATCCCTTCCACATGTATATCTGAGCGCTTAAAATTATATCGGCATTACGTTATTTGTAGCAACAGTTTTCATCTTGACTAGAGCTAAACATTTTATCGTCATTTTCCTAAAATAATAATAACATTCATTCACTCTTCCGTTTCTGTTCGATTACCTTGTCCTGCCCAATCACACCTAATAAATACATTTTTACATACAGTAAGGAATCTTTAAAGTTTCATGGAGGCGTGTTAAAAATCGACTTAGCTATATAGTCGAAACCGACTTGTATTTCGTTGTTTCTTGGATCTATGCGAACGGGGAAAATTTTCAAAACTTTATCGTTCCTACTATGAGGCGCAACGCATTTTCCAGTTGTCAGGCTAAACTTCCAAGAGTGCCATGGACAGCTAATGCACAAACCGTCGGACTCGAAATCTTCAATATCACCCTGGTGTAGTGGTCCCCCTGAAATAAAAAGGATAAATACACACATGAAATGCTTACTACTTTTTATTTAACTCATACGCAGCAACTATTAATTATTACGATTAAAATGAATGTACGAGGTTACACTCTATGATTAGAGTCTAATCAATCTTTTTTACCTGAATGAGGACAACGTTCCTGAATAGCGTGTACTTTATTTTCGTGCAAGATTAAAGCTATTGTTTCGTCATTCACAACCACTTTCTTCGACTTTGAGGCTGACGCTTGTAAATCTGTACGCAAAAAAAAACATATATTCCAGTATTTAATTTAATTTATTGCTCACTGATGAATTGCCAAATCGTAATCAGACTCAACAGAAGCAAGAACAGTAAATCATTTGAAAGTACCTTTTTCAGTTACTTTCTCCACATTGAACCACATCAAGTCCTTTTCATTTTTTACTGACGGTTTGTTGTCATCAACTTTACTTTTATTTGGTGCAACTGCTGCTGCTGATTTTGCTGGCGATGATGTAACGTCACTCATCCTGCCAGTGAATGATTGTTCGGTCTTGGTCGGTCAGAAACAGTCTTTTCGGAGATTTTCTGAAAATTAATTAAATCCCTCTTTCAGATAAATTTCTTGCATCAGCTATTTTAAGTATTGTAATTAGCAAATTTCGATTACCTAATACTGAAAGCCAGGATCCATGATTTTTTTCTCCTCGATTAGATCATCGTCACCAACAACTCCGTGTAGTATTAATGAAGGAAGACACAAATCCACCAGGAGACGTGACGAATCAGAATCAGCGGAACACTAGACTTCGAGATCGTTGTTGTTCCAGGGAATAATCTTAGTACTTTGATAACAGCGTCGTGTGCAACAACTTCCTCAAATACTTTCTGAACTTCCCATAATATACATATTTTCTTAATGCTAAAACAACTTCATTCTGACAGAATGTGAACAAGTTCTCCCCCTAAGTACAAAAATAACTCTTCTCATCAATAATTGGCCAACATGCAACAAGAAGGTGGCGATAAACTCATTCACACATACTCTATCCGTGCAGTATAAACCTGATTTATCACAGGATCCAAATCCAGCAACGTTTTTTCTTTGTGTAATTTTCACAGATTCATTACTGGAGCGAGGGTGAGAGTAGTAATGTAATAATAACTTCGGTAGTCTTTGTACAAGGGAGGAGGCGTACAGGCACAAGATGGAAGGAAGGAGCTGTGGATGAAAGTTCATCAGATTCATTTATCGTTTTCACTGACTACTCAGTGATGGCATATTATGAAAGGAACAAAAAATTACCAAAAAAGTGATGTAGAAAAATATAGTACTTTCTCTTTTACCTGCTGTGGACTGACTACTTGGCTGGCTTGGCTACATGTTATTACTCACGGTGGAGTGAATGAGCGAGGCGAAACGATGAGAGGCACGACACGAGGGGAAAAGCTGAGGAGAAACGAGAAAGGAGAGAAAGCGAACAACTTTTCGAAAAAAAATGCTTTTCACTTTGACGACCAACCACGAGTACACCACACCACTGGAGGATACCGCCGATTTCACTGTCCTTCTCATCTCATCTTCTTCTAGCGTAACAACAACATTAGTTTTCCGCTTCTTGTAGGTCGCCTGTCGGTCGCTCGCTCGCTCGTCCTTTTGTTGAATGAAGCGTGTGTGCCCAACAATAATATCCTCCTTTCCAGCAGAGAAGAGAGACGTGAAGAAAAGATGAGAGTCCGGCCGATCAGTGTTTGTTTGGAGCAGCTCAGCTTGGAGAGAGAAGCAATTTTTTTTACCTTCTCCTAAAAAAATATATCTGTATCTAGAATGCATGCACGAAGTATATGCTAGCTAACCAAATCATCATCATCAGTATCATATCATCACCCATGGATTCGACAAATCCAAAGTAAATAGACCACCATCAAAGTGGCACCATTATTACATACATCATATGAAGTGATCATGATTCCATTACTTTTTCTCTCGTAATAATAAATATTGAGGAAAAAATTGGAATGGAATGAGTAAGCAATGCGGTTGGATTGAGGGATAGATTGATGATGAAAACATATTTACTTAATGGAGCTTCGTAGTACTCACAACAGTAGATGTAATATTTTTTGAATGAATAAATAAATGGTTCGTATCAAATTGCTGGACTAAAAGCTATTCCTAAGGCAAGGTGTTCTGTTTGATGTTCATCTTGAAGGTCTGCTGATGCATTGATTGATTGATGGCAAAATGCTTTTATAGACGACCATCGAGGTCTCATAAAAATGCCATGAGTAACATGATCGATGATGGCCTTTTCTCGTGACTTATTCAATTAGGCAGAAAAGGAAAAGGCGGAAATGATGGAGGCCACAGCCAAAACCACTTCTGCAGCCTATCCATACTGAATGTTTCACACAATTTTTTATTTTTTTTTATTAAAATGACAAGATTCGAATTGGTTTTATTCGATCACAATTTACCAAAGACAACAACAAAAACATACGAGTACAAAGCCTCATCTTCCGTAAAATGCTATTTCATTTAACAAAATTTTACAACAACATTGTAATAATCTGGTTATCAGATAAATTAAATACTATAATAGGAAACAAAATAGGCATATCAGTTTTCGGTACTGCTAAATACATTCTCCATTGTAACAAAGTAGTAGTAGTACAGGCAAACGAGAACAACACAGCTTCAGCGAAGAGTATTAACACAGGAAATAAAAAGAGGGAATTATTATTCATGGAGGCACCATAGAATGCATAATATATATGTATTTATATATAAAATTTGTTCTTCGTTTTTTTTTCAGATGATTAAATGCAAACGCATATACATAATAATTAATGCCTGGTAAACTTAAGGGCAGAAATTCCATAAAAGCAGGCTGTCGTAGCTAGTAAAGTAATGCAATAATTGTAACAAAGTATATGTTGCAGTTGTGTTTGTGTTTTATGTCCTACATCAAACTTTTACCGTTACATGCGGTCGATACGAAGTGATTAATCTAGCTTACTTATCCTTACTATCACTAATACCTTTAATTGGAAAATATCATACACATTTCCTTACAAATGCCATGCCTTGGAATTCATAAGCATGCATTGCGATAGAGGTCTTTGCTAATTTCCAGGGTAGGAATATATACCTTAGTATTCATACTACAAATTACGTTAAATTTAGTTAGAATCATGCTTAAATGCTCATGGTAAATCAACTGGTATAAAGGTAGAATATTTTTTTTGTATTTTGTTCCGGCAAAGTTACATTTCCTTCTCATTTATAAAAACCACCCAGCAGAAAAATTGTACATAAGGTTGGTTCCGGTTTGTGTTCTTCCTAGAAAAAGGAATTTTTATACTTGCTCGCATACCTAGGGGGTGCATACAGACTTGCTTGATTATGACGAGAACTACTTGAAACTGTTTGAGTAACAAATGTTCTGAATTAACTATCCATAAGTATTACAAAAAATATGAAATGAACATGCACAAGGACTCCTTAAACCGAATATTTAATTTATGTAAAAAGAAGGACACGGAGAGTTTAGCAAGAACAGAAACAAAAAAACTAGTGAAAGTTTTGTTTTTGCATCAGGTATGCATTGAAGTATTGCAACTACTTTATCAGTACTTTTTTTCTCATTTTCATCTTCCTTAGCTTATTTAGTAGAAGAGTTTGTGCAAGTGATTCCTCAAATGAATATTTGATGCGGTTCGTGTGTATATCTCAGGCACAATGATTAATGATACAAATTTCTGCTGAATTATAAGGCGCACTAAAAAAGAGTATATAACACTCAACGTTCATCAACTGTAACTTATGCAATAATTGAACGGAATTACAAAATATCATAAAACTGTGGAACCATTTACACTAAATTTACCAATTACGCTTTACCAATTATTACGATCATCGTAATCTTCAACATCTTCACACTTTTCTCTAATGATGTCTAGTAGAAGTTATAACTCCTTCCAAAGGAGTCTTTCGTATCATAAAACATTAACTGCAAAAAATTAAAATTTATTGCTGGATGATCGCTTTTTTGCATACTGAATTTTGAAAACATTTCTATAAAATAGTACAAATTTATACTTGAATATCTGAGCTAGAATTACATTTTTTGAGAGAGGCAGACATGAAATTATGCATACAACCAATATATGAGTCTTTTCAGGCAATAAATGCAAAACGTGTCACGGCTCTTTACCTACGTACACTTCAACAGCCATGTAAGACATTCCTGATTCCATAAAGTATGTCACAGCACAGGTGAAAAATAAGTGTACTGATGACTTACATTGATATCGTGCAGTATTACTTGAAAAATCAGCAAAACCACAACGTAATCAAATCATAAATACACATGTCTTGCATTCTACACGTGGTAACGAAGTAAGTCGGAGTAAATTATAAATGCTTTATGCTTATGCGAGCAGACATGCTTGAATCTTCTCAATCCATTCCTGAGCTGCAGCAGCATCACTGGCGCAAAAATTGTAGGTTCTGCGGGTTGTTCGAATCTAAGAAAAAAGTTTGAATTCAAGTCAGTACACAAATAAATGCTTAAGCCATTTTTAACTTATCATTATTTTAATGTTGATCACGCTTACATCAAAGAAAGCTTTCTCATCAACCTTCTTGGGAGCACCTTGCGTTGGAACTGCCGGAGTCACGCTAACTACCTCCGATAATTCTATATTAACCAAAACACGTTCAAAAGTACATTAAAACTGGTCATTATGAGCTGAAATGTGTTTTAAAAAATAAAATTACCAATAAATCCTTTCGAATGGGAATCTTCCATCGCATCATAATATCGTAACTGGTGTTTTATCGAATCAAGGACAAACCACCGTTGTTTCCAACCTTTCAACAACGCTCCACGTTTGTAAAGATATCCTTCATGCGTTCGATTTTCCGCAATTGTTGCTTGGAACTGCTCATAGAAGTTTTGATTGCTCTGGATTGTGGGTGTGCCTATTAGTAGAACAAAGTAGATATGAAAGGTCGGAACGGCTTCGTTATCAAATCAAGATGCTCATATTTAATAAGAACAGTAACTTCTGTGGAACAGCTTACTTGAAGCTACAGATGCATTGTCTAGTGCTCCTCCGAGAGAGGAATTGGTTGTAGAGACATGGTCGCTTGACGGTTTTGGGTACTTCGCCCCACACTTCGGCAGACTATCAGCACATTTTTCATGACACTTTGCTCCGCATTCAACGACATCGAAGTCCGGTCTGCAGGAAAAGAAGAAACACATTGTTTCAAGAGTAAGTAAATTAAGTAGGCGCTTTCTTTTTTACAGATCATGACAAGCAACAAGAAATATAACCTACCTTTCCGAGCAGCATCAGTGCACAAATATCACAGTTTGTTAGCATAGTAAATGTGTGCTTATCAAATTTATGGGAATGATTGTATACTCCAGACATGTCTGTCGATCGGACCATTTTTCCACGAACTAATATATCAAGGGTAGACTTCCTATGCAGGGAACGACTCAAAGACCGAACTTGCTGAAGCGTGAATGAAGGTTCTCGGGTAAGACCAGGCTCTTCATCTGGGGGGAGCTCCAATTTCTCCCACACTTGTTTCCACTTCTGTGGCAATAATCCTTTCTCAACTTCCACTTGGTGGAACTTATTCAAATAGTGAGTGAAAGCACTTGGAATGTGATTATCGACAATGTCGTATCCTGTCATAATGCATTGACGATTGTCTTTCTGAATGTCTGGCAAATGTTCTTCGTCACCGCCTGAATCTCCATGCGTTGTAGTTTCCAAGTCGTAAGGTGGACCGTTGGCAAGATGTTCGCTAGTATAAAAGTCCCAAACTTCGAGGGCTGAAACATGGCGCACAGGTCTCAGAATCTGCAAGAATCGAAATTTACAGTTATGTACACTTTTCATGCGCTGAGTACATCAATTGAAAATACAACGCGAAGCAATAATCCATGCAGTATTCCAAATTTAAGACTTAAAATATAACAACTTATACAATTTACCTGTCCTATCCCATTTCGATCATACTTGAAATTGTAAAATATAGGCATCCGTGCATGGTGGCGTTCCACATACTCCCAAACCGAAAGCCCACAATTATGTTGCTGTGAGTTGACATTAGGTATGGATTTCGCTCCTCCAGCGGGAGATAAACACAGGTAGTGGCTTTCATCATCAGAACAAACATCCACCCCTTTGTAGTGTCGCGGGAGCGAGCTTCGTTTGTCGTCTACTGCCATAAATCCATACATGCAGAACATGACAGAGGCACCCTCGTCAATGAGATCCACAGTCGCAGCCGTAAGCTGCATGATTGATGACAACTGATTAAGCCAATCTGACCCCTCCACTGCCTTCCAAAATGACATTTCCGGATCGGTTGCAGTTCCAGGCAAACAGGCCCTCATAAGCTTTTTGAATGCAGTTCGAGCATGTCGTACATCTGGGAATTCGACTGGAACATACTCTATTTTAGAGTTGCCTTCTGGCTTGATTCCTTTAATTTGAGATTTCTGTCCAAAAATGTACAGCGCAGCCTTATGAATACGAGTTACGCTCTCGTAGCCAACCGATTCCTTTTCCGCTGATATTTGAGACACGTTCGTATATATTGGCATTGCATGATTGGCACCAGAGACACTCTTCCTGTTCCGCGTCGTTGACCAATTCGTGTAGTTCTTGATTCCCTTTCCACCGCTGGTTCTGTTGAAGAAAATTGTGCAATTAAAACATATTAGCAACAAGACAAGAAGACAGGAACAGGACATCAGACAAGAAATAAACGAGTAATGCGGCTAAAAGCACTATATGAAATTGTCGCTCATTTTATCACTACAGCAGAATGCTTCGGAACACTACAAAAAGGCAAATTTGAAGTTATTACAATAAGTACATAGATTATATAGCGTGTATAGGCCTATAGTTAAGTATAGCATTAAAAATGTATCGTTAAATACTCTTAAATAGGTTAAAAGTGAGCTTGCTCGAGTAAGTGAAAAGAATTTTCTCAGCCACCTTTTTCATAATTGATTATATTTTCCAACATGTGCATGAAAAATGCCTTTAAATCCTAACTTAAATGAATGATCAAATGAAATTATTTTCAAGAACTGCTTAAAACATCAATGAATTCTTTGTGGCACGTTAATACTTTATAGTATGTTCCGGCCCGGCTTAAATATAACCAACGCCACGTAATTGTAGAGAAATTGTTGTCATTCATATGAATCAGCACTTTGACTGGACGAAATTTCAGGTCGGACAAAAGAGGAACGACTACGACACCACAAAAATTATAGGATTCTATTCTAATCAATTATTTAACTCTAAGAATTTTGTTTAATATAATATTATTGTGACTCATTATTAGTGCTTAATTGCAGTTAAATTGATTTCAGAACAGCAATAAACCTTAGGATAGAAGGAAGAAGGGTAAACGTTTTTGAAGTTAGTGATATTAAAGGCATTTTAATAGACATGCAAGGCAATTAATCTGATCCGTACTTGAAAGTCATTTTGTGAGCGTGCATTTTTTTGATCAGCATATACATAATTGATTATAGTGAAGAAGAGGAAATAAGAAAGGTGGATGAAAAAAATCCTCGACTGGCTCGCCCACTTACCCAGCATACCTCAGCGTGTTCATGGCTTTCATGAAGGGATTGTTCTTTCTTCCCACTTCTGGTGTTATTTTAGCGTCTCCGTGATGCATATGCGATGCCAGTGATTGTCCAGCGTTATTACTGTACACAGATTCTAAACTCAAGGTGCTTTCACTCAAGTTTCTTGTTCCCCCAAGTCCAGGTTTAACAATTGTGACTCATTATTAGTGCTTAATTGCAGTTAAATTGATTTCAGAACAGCAATAAACCTTAGGATAGAAGGAAGAAGGACGATGCCAGTGATTGTCCAGCGTTATTACTGTACACAGATTCTAAACTCAAGGTGCTTTCACTCAAGTTTCTTGTTCCCCCAAGTCCAGGTTTAACAACTCCCAAGGGAGTTGCGTTGACTAAAGCTCGAAGGAAGTTTTCATGCTCGACATGAGCTGTAGCATCTGTAACACCTGCGGTGGCTGCATGAGGGTGCCCCTTAAAGAATGCCACTAGACCTTTCGAATTAAATGCTGCTCCACGAATGAGCAACGCTCTTGTTCTTGGATGACGCCATGTGATGACTGGAAATCGTCCACCACGATAGCATCTTGCCACCTTCTTAATGCTATCGTCACTTATCACATTCGGAACGACGACAAGGGCAGGGTAAGACCGGCACATAGAGTAGGTTGCATTAGCGAAAGAAATTCGGAAGGATTCTGCTTTCTGCAGAATGGACGACGCCGAAGAGCTAGTCGACTTGGGCAGCAATATTCCCAAACCAATGCGCTTCCAATCCTTGTAATACGTTCGCTCCATCATACGCTCAAGACTCTTGGAATCGTTGGGAACGCTGTGATGCACAGAATTGACAGAGTTTGTTGGAAAGTCTTCCTCAGAAAGCGACAAATCATCCCCATCTTGATTATCAATTCCTCGCGATGGTGGGCTTAATTTGTTTGGTGATGTTGGTAAACCGCCAAGATATTTGGTGCTGGCAGGCAAGGTTCCTCCTCCGCCGCTCCCTTGTGCCCATGTTCGTAAAACATATTTCTGTCGTTTCGAGTGTTTTGTTTTAATTCCTGCCTTCTTCGCAGTCATCTGAATAGCTTTTTTGGTGAAACCTTTGATCGTTGTACTTTTGTCTTTGGCTGTACTCAAA
>JAHZNH010000058.1:0-16145 GCA_027744355.1 Tyrannoseira gladiata
CAGCTCAAGCGTATAAGTTTATGTTTATTATTACGTTAACGATGCATCATTATCAGCTTATTATTAATCACCATTCTCATGTTGATTTAACAACATTCATTACATCCGAGATATGGCTTTTCCCCAAAAAATCACAAGATTAAATTTCACTTCATACCATTTCTGTCATTGTGCTGGGTTTTTATAATGGCGCATCTCCCATCATTACTGCAATTATTCCGGATTGCGTTTTGTAAACTTCGAACACGCGTTCACGCATTTCATCCTTTTTTGGGAGAAAATGTCCGTTAGATAAGAAAAACCATATCTGTTTACTGCAGCAGATACTAATACATACATGCAAGCTGTTGAGGAGACGAGCGAGGTATTTTACTCGAGAGAACGCCTCAACAGTTTCTCTCCTCGATCACTAAAATGGACGATAAAATTACGAGCAAGAAAAACAAAAAAAAACGTGGATATTTTGAGCAGTTGAGTACACAACTTGCTTCCAACAAAACTGAAACGATAATATTGCACACGTACATGAGGCAACGCAACAATACATTTATTTTCTTGTTGGCGATATTTAGGCTCCAATAATCTCGGATTCAATTAGCTAGCGTCCATATCTGTCCATACCCATCAGGAGTCATTCGTGTTTACAAAGATAATTTCTCCAATGACTAAAAGTGATCGTCGCTCATGCTCAAGTCTACTTGTTTACAAGAACCTGATGGAAAAGAAGTAAAAATTTTTTGGCCTGCGAGTCAAATTCAATAGATTTCATTAGCATGGTTCTTAGAAGAAGCACTCGAAGTGTATACAATGCAGACGATTTCAGGAGTCGGTAATTTCATGCAAATTTAACTGAACTGGCTGCAATACAAATTTTTGTCTCATAAAAATTCGTGCATTCACATCGCTGAATTATTTCACACACTCATTTTTTCACCTGATGTGTTAAATACCGATGATGTCGTTACAACAGACACGGGAAGACAAGTTAACTATAGATGCAATAGTTGTACGTAAGTACTGACTATCTGTCTAAGAAAGAGGAAGTGAAAAAACTGAACATTTTTATTCTCGTTCCTTGTCATTCAATAATAAATATATATCACTTAGTAATCGGACTTACATAATCATAACTTTTACTGATTTAACATTACTTTCACAATTATAATCTAGTTACACGCCACCTTAATACCATCGCATTTTCTCTTCCTTATCATATCATTTCGACTGTTAGATAGCATAAGGGCGCAATAAAAATTATGTATCATTAAGCGTCGAGCTATATAGGTGTCTATGTTTTTAGACGGAAATTCGGATTATTAAATCAGTGATGTCACGATTTGAAACAGTGCATGATGTTCCTGCGCAGCCTGAGATAAGTATGTACTTTCGACCTTACTAAAAAAAGCGGTGGGTAAATACGCGAAACGCCTCACACCATCGTATATCGTGTTCCTGCTATCTAATTTGACTTATACATATCTTAAGTCAGGTTTTTCTTTCCATTTCCTTCAAACCCCCATGTCACCCATCGGTCACCGTGTCATTATTTCTGTGAAACTAAAATATGTCTCAATTTTGTCCTGACTATTACCATAATGTTATGAGTGGAGCCACATAAGGGCTGTTTAGGATTGCTCCATACAACGGCAACTGCTTATTTCGTTGCGTTACGTAAAACTTTAACAATTGAACACTTTATTCAAGTCACAAGTCTTTTTCCACCTGCAAATATTTCTGGTACTCTTGTGCTGCATATCCTGCTACATCAACAGTTGCCCAATTTCATCAAAACATTTTCCTTGTACTTCCTCATAAATGAAGACGATGTTGAGGTTGTGGCAGACATCCTTAACACCTCATGAGACTTGAGGAAGGTTCGCCCGATATTTAGTTTTGGTTGAGATTTTTAAAAAACCAAAAATTGTACTTCCCCCACCTACACCCCCTAGTGTGGAGTAATGGATACTGATGCTAAAAACCTAGATGAATTACCAGTGTCATGAATTTTAAACGGGAAGGGAATCATTTAAATAACTTTAATGTTTACTATCACGTAATTAACTTGCAAATTCGGGGATTGCCCTAATGAATACCGAATTCAATGCTCATGCTCATCCATCTCGCTGTGGCATACAATTAACCAAATCATATTCTTCTCTGTTGCTAAGTGAAATAGCGTTGTTAGCAGGAGTAGTGCGTAGTAATAGAAGTACGTTACCGGTTTTAGAAGGAAGAACCTTCACTCGAAGAAATGCCCTTTTAAAAATTGTTTTCATGTTGATGTCAATTTATGACTCCTTTTGAGAATCCGACAGGTACAATGTCCTTTGTGCAGCATAAAAAATCAGGATGAGTTTTTTTTCCTGAAGAGTCAGTCAGGCTCTCCCTCTTCCATGACGTATGGAGTTGGACTTCAAAATCAAAGTTTTTATATCTTCGACGCGACGATATAACGATGAAATGTACAGATAATGGCTCATTGTATTCAATTCTGAATTGAGGATGCAGAGGAAAAAACGTTGGTATTTCTGAGGCGGGTTTTTCGTTTCGCNCATTGTATTCAATTCTGAATTGAGGATGTAGAGGAAAAAACGTTGGTATTTCTGAGGCGGGTTTTTCGTTTCGCTATATTTTCAGACTATGACTTGTAGCTGAACTTAAGATATCAGTGTTGGAGACATTACTCACCGGTACTGCTAGTTAAGTACTTACTTGTCAGGGCCAACGGCTGGTGAACATATATAGGTATATGTTTTTTGTCATTCCCCTAAAAAAATCCCTCGTTCTGTTCGCTGCACTGGTGAATAACGAAAATTGCTTGTTTGGGATTACAAGTCGTAAAAACAGGATGTGAGTTTCTGCTACAAAACGCACGGTCCCTTTAAAATTTCTCCTTTAAACAATAATCATAATGACGACGGTTGGTGTTCCTGTGTTCTCTCTGTTATGTGGCGTGGTGTGGTGGAGCACCATCAGAAAAAAATTAATGGCGGGGCAATACTTGCAATAAAAAATAACTTGGATGCATTATGTTGGTTTCTTGAAAACGATGATAATGATGAACTGTTGCAAACACTGTACAATCTTCTTACCATTTTACACTCGCTGCGTGCCGTCCACTCCACTTCAGCCAATTCCACTGAATCTGAATCATCATCAACATCATCATCTCCACTTCATTGCAATGATCATTGTTGGACAGTATAAATCTTATGAAACACCTAAAAAATAAAAAATACGATGCTTTTTCCGAAAAAAATCTGAGATGCATTGCCCTTAAGGAAAGAAATAAACATCAGACGTATATCATGACGCACCATTGTTGCTTCACATGCAGTATGTTTTCGTTGACAGGAAGAAACCATTAAGATTCTGAGACGATGAATAAAGCTGAAGTTTAAAGCAAGAAAGGAAAACAAGAGTATCTTTTCGCCAACCAGCTCTGTGGGAGCTGGCCAAATCATCATAGAAATCGCGGTTTACAGATGGAAGGGTAGTTCATAATTTGCCATCACAATCGCCACCGTAATGTACGATACTCTGCGGCAGGCAGCACGTTTACCCTCAGAAGTGTCACCTAGGGAAGAAGCGGGAATTTACAGATAAAAGAAAAGAGACGCATAACGTAGGAAAACTGACAGAAGCAAGAAATTATTGTGACCACTTTTGCTACCACTTGTGTGGGATTTGTTTTATCAAGTGTAATCAGTCTCTGTTGTTGGCTGTAGTCGTTATCGTTATCCGAGAAAATAGAGCTTACAAGTTAGACGCATTATTGCAAAACACATTAAGACGGACGCGAACTCCAGTTGGGCTCATGACACTTCAATAATTCTTGACTTGAAAAACTGCTACGATGTAAGTGTAAGGCGTACCACCACCTCGTGGCGATAATAATCATGAGTCGCAAGTCCAACAACATATTAATGGCCGTGGAAGAGGAAATGATTTGCCATTCAGCGGTTTAATTCCCTCTAAAGAAGGAATTTTTGTGCAATATATATTGGCTCTCTTTCTTGTGCTAAAATTGCTCCTGAGAATGTTGCGAGGCGACTGGTTAATAATGATGTGACGTGATATCCGCAAGATCTCACGGGAACTGAAAACTTACATGAGGTACACCCGGTAATGCACCTGCACGCCTGATGCGCGCTCCTGTTTCTGTCCTGATGAACGTATGTGCTGATGATGAAAAGGGGGAGATGTCGGTCGGATGGAGCGTGAGGAGGAGGAAGGGTGGGACAACAAAGTTCATATTTCCATTTTAATGCAAAATTACACTGCTTAAATGAAGTGCTAAAATTGCTCCTGAGAATGTTGCGAGGCGACTGGTTAATAATGATGTGACGTGATATCCGCAAGATCTCACGGGAACTGAAAACATACATGAGGTACACCCGGTAATGCACCTGCACGCCTGATGCGCGCTCCTGTTTCTGTCCTGATGAACGCAATGATGAACGTATGTGTTGATGATGAAAAAGGGGAGATGTCGGTCGGATGGAGCGTGAGGAGGAGGAAGGGTGGGACAACAAAGTTCATATTTCCATTTTAATGCAAAATTACACTGCTTAAATGAGCAACATCGCATATTCTTACTCCTCATTACACTATTTACAAAAAATACCGGTAACGGCAGTTATTTTGATGATAAAGTGTGATTGAACTTGTATCTGCGAAAGTTGGAATTATGCCCGTTCCTATGACATGCATGCACGTCCTGAAATCAAGAAGGTTATGTAATTTATCCTCACAGCCGAGCATGCCAGGTTTCTGTAGCTTTTGAAGTAACTCGGGTGGTGGTGATGATGAGGCCGAAGCTGAAGCCCTGAATAAAAATATATTCGCCTTATATATGTATGCGATGCAAGTAAAAGGGCAAAACAGTAGTAGTAGTGCCAGGCCATGCCACGAACGAGCGAACGGACGGACGGTGCACTGTCATTTGGTTGCACTCACCCCAACTTATTATCTCCGAATTACCATGTAACTTCCTTTTAATTATTTTTTCATGAAAATTATACTCGTTCTTTTACTGTGGGAAAACTTTATATGCAAAGATAAATTTGAATATCATTGCTCTTTTATTACGGTTTAAATGCACAAGTATCACCACCACCATCACCCGAACGGAAAAAAAACGAGAAACGAGTTTATCTTCTTTCGGGGAGAGGAGTACTCCCCCGATAATCAACAAATCCATCTAACAGGTTGATATACGGTACGCGAGAATCAATGTCGTAAAGATTTTAAATTCCATTTCGATCAAGTTGCCCTATTGGTCTTTGAAAAGGAAGAAGAAGAAATTTCTTTGGGGTGTTTTGGTGATAAAAAGAAAACCAAAGCATTTGACGTTGACAAGGTTGACTGACTGACTGACTCATCTCATTTCGCCAGGGTTTTTTGAACAACACGCCACTCGAGATTTTCGTTGCAGGCTTAACGTGATTCAGTTTGGAGACAGCTAAATAAAAGCATCTTGTGAGGTGTATCGTACGTATTGTCCTGCAAAAATTATTTCGTGAAGGAAGCACTTAGGTGTTCAATTTAAAAGCGTGTAAGGTAGTAACATGTAACGTGATACATACTGCCAGCGGGGGCCACTGAACCAGATCGAAAAGCTACGATGATGATACTTATAGAGCCGCTGATACTTCAAAATCCCATCCTTTTTCCTTGAAAAACGTATTTTGCCCCGCGCGGCAGAGTTTGGTTACAATAAAATGACTTTTAGGAAGTGAACTGAGGGATCTGTGAAATCTCAACGAATTTCACCCATCGTACATTAAGCATAATCGTAATCATATTCATGCGTTGCGTAAACTCTTCAATGGCTCCTTAAATTTTTCAATAGTTCATTAAAATGCAACCATCATTTTTTTACAATGCAAACCTCGAGTTATAAATTGGCTGCTTCGGCGTTTTACAAACACACAGAAATTTCAAACATTTTTTTTTTACATTTCAGCTTAACTGGTGTATTGACATCGGATTCCGAAACATGAAGAATTAATGAATGCTATGACCAAAGCGTCCACTTATCACTGGCCAATTAAGGAGAATGCGATGATATTTATTTAGTAAATCCCAATTTTCCCCTAATCGACTATTCAAACAATAAAATGGCAATATCTTTTTGAAATGAACATTATTGCAAAATTAGGTGTGTTTGATGAGATGAACGAAACCAGAAGAGTAAAACGAGAAGGAGGAGATGGTTGTTGGTGTGGTGGTGGTGACATGGCGGTAGAAAATGGTAGTCGTTATTCCTCTCCACCGTTCTAGGCCAACCTGAATGCCTAATTGTGATAACTTTTGCTGTTACTGCAAAAAAAAACTTTGCGTAACTCCTCAAATGCTTTTTAGGTTTTTTTTCCTACTCGCCTAACCCTTTGTTTGGGAGTAGATGCGCGCTGATTGTTTGCAGTTCTAATCATTATCGTTCTCTGATTGTTCTGAAGCGTTTGTGGTGGTTGCATTTTTTTGCTGCGTAAATGTCACCATCTCTCTCTACCGCTTCGAGATGTTTGAACAATGATAATAATTGTTTTAAAGGGTTGATGTGATGATCTAATCAGGCCATAATTTTGAAGTGTGTGGCCACGTACTAGCTAAGCTGTGGCTGCATCCCCACACCGTGCGGAACCCATTCAATATGCTTATTCTTGCACCATTCAATTTAAAAGAGGATTGGATTTGGTGGGTCTGATTGATTATTTCTGCGGCTTAAGAGCGAGGAAAAGTGAGTTGGTCGAACGTGGTAAGTACTGTTGTACTTAAGTATGACGAAAATAATAATTTTTGCATGAGAAAGCAAGTCACTCTAATGGTGGAGTGTCATGCAGCAAACCGAACTTATCGGCGCATTTGAGCTCATATACTACGCTATTTTTTGCAAGGATGCGATTAAGTTTGCCACCTAGAATGAATATAAAGTGTATCGCAGTAATGCTGTTGAAAATGAAATGCTATAGTGCGGTAGATGTGTGGTGTGCCCAACCGAAAATTTAGAAAAGTGGCTGGTGGCATTGGCTTTTTTATGATGATGATAAGAATACCGCTTGTTCTGATTCATTTATGCCACATTGTTGGTCATTCATACTGGATTGGTGCGCAATTTCGCTTAAAGCCTGCGATTAAAGGGGCATTAAAAAGTGTCAAAAACGAAGAACTCTGCCTGAAGGAAACGTCAATTGATTTATCACATCGAGGAAGTTAGTAAGTAAGAATGTTCTCAAGGAATGATTGCACCAACATTGCTCTACATACTCACCCGCTCAATTCATATCTGGGAAGACGAAGACGCAGAAAAGCTAAAGAATTTGATAGTATTATCAACGTTGCTTCATTAAGTATTATTGCACGGGGTAATCCTCACAGTCAAAAACGCAGAAAAGCTAAAGAATTTGATAGTATTATCAACGTTGCTTCATTAAGTATTATTGCACGGGGTAATCCTCACGAAGAGAAGGTAAATGAAGGAGCTCATTAAGTAAGTAAGGAGCTCAAAACCTATAAGTAATTAAGCGTCGGTTTGAGTGTGGACACGCGGAAAAAATATGAATTCTATGCGTGAACACACCGTAAATTCTTCAAAGAACTTCTCAGTTAAAACTCCCCACGTATGCATTGATAAGCTAGGAAGGTTTAGAGGAGGACTAGGAATAAATATGAGTTACCGGCTCCTATTCGACGATCAGGAG
Organism: Tyrannoseira gladiata; assembly: GCA_027744355.1. Lineage (NCBI taxonomy): Eukaryota > Metazoa > Arthropoda > Collembola > Entomobryomorpha > Entomobryidae > Tyrannoseira > Tyrannoseira gladiata. The sequence goes on from JAHZNH010000058.1 coordinate 7,704, forward strand.
TAACACGATCCATTAAAAAATACTCATCGACTTGAATGCTGGAACTAGAGATTCAAGCTTGAGTTTTAACGTACCTGACTTCTAATTAGAAGATTCAGCATCCGAATAGTGATTGATGTAATGATGATGAAGCCACAGCATCTCTATAGAAAATTATCTTTTGGTTGAAAATAAAATTGGAACAAAATGAGTTAATCTTTTTGTGAAGCATAACAACTTGTTTAATTATTCCCTTTCCTGCGAAATGCGTGTCAGTGCTAGATACATACATAAGTACGTGTTGCAATAAACTCATGGACATAGAGATGGACAAAAGAATCCAAAATATCGAATCTAATTTTAATGGAATCCTTGGTTCCTTTTGTAATTTACAAAATATTGATTGAGATCTTTTTTAGATTGAGTCATTCATGATTACGCATACGTTTTTATGAATTTAAAAAAATTGGGGCATTATCGCGTTGACTAGCACGAGGAGAGTGGTGGGTGGCTCTTGGGACAATTTCTTGAAAAAAATTATGCCATTTACCGATTTATTCAGCTGAACGAATTATCTGCAAAATCACAATGATTATTATTACCCTGATCTCCATCGTAACTCTTTTTAGGATCGTAATGCGAAACAGCCAATGATAATTTATGATAACATGAGGAAAACATGACTGAACTATTTGATAAACGGTGAGCATCAAGTAATTTCCGATGTTCTACTTGATCAGGCAGAGACTTTGACTTTCTACCTTCGCAAGAAAAGAGGCTCGCTCCGGATAGCTTTTTATTCGCCTGTGCTTTGGAGGGTTGAGGGAGTTGCTGCTTTAATTTAGCAGCGTTAACAATCAACAATTTGCACTTCTGGTATGCTCAGACACGCTTTCAATATTTTACATGTCATGAAAATGAAATACAAGATTAAGCACTGCAATTTCTTTTTAGCGCAGACAAGACACAATACGGTCATTATATTTATAGGACCTGCCCGTGAGATAATCTGTCTTTGAGCTTAAGGAGCATTTCGTGAACTTGAGTTTGCAACGAAGAAAAAAAACAATTCAGCACACATGAGTGAGTATAGTAGTAGTAGTAGTATCATGATGATGTTGATTACTATTATAATAGGGCTGGTCCTCAAACTTCGTGATCAAAAAGCACCAGTAAAAAATGAAATACGGTGTGGATGTGAACATGGCAAAAACGAAACAATTTCACTAACACGAAACAATACAAGGCGCTCCAATTTGCTCGCTCTTTGCTGGGTCAGATGAATAAACGGCCTCATGCTCACTTTCTTAAATCGTTGTACTTATTCTTTGTGATAAAAATGACTTGGGTTGAGTCGAGTCGATTCGAATTTCTTTTTTCCCATGAGACGATCGACGACCGACATTAAAGAGCCAACAAAATAAATAGGTAACTACTATTTAAAGGAGAGAGACTTCTATGCATGCCATATAACTTTTATTTGCAAAGAATTGATTGCTGTACTCAAATTCCTTATCCATCTTATCATCATTATTTGTTTCAAATTCAATTATGTTTTACTCCTTGTCCACCAGTGAGGGAGAGAAAGCTACAGATGCACGCATGAGAGCATATCAGTACTTGGAACTGTCAGAAGAAGCCAAGTCGATGGGATGGAGCTACGGCTACGCTTTATTTATTTCTATTTTGGCAACAATTATGGCGACTGCGCCAATAAACCTTGATGTCCTCTTTGAGCCCCCACTATTAATCAAACAAACGGTGCGCCATCAAAATCGTAGTAAATTTACATGAACAACATTACCATATCATAACAATTGCAAGCAAATAAGTAATGCTCGTTGTTTATGACGGCAGTGGATGTGATGACATGAAAGTAGATATGGTGAATGAATGAACACTCTCGGGGAAAAAATTGCGAAGGTGGATGTGAATAGGAACCAGAAGTAGTTAGATAGTTAGTTAGTTCTGTTGCTCCTATTGTATCCCAACTTTGCGTCTGTGGTGGAAATATCTTGTTTCGTGTTTCCATTATATTTGACTTGATGGAAAAAAATAGTGAATAGTGAGGTAAATTATTATTGTAGGTGCATTCAATAAGTTAATATGGCAATGGTGGAACTATTTTCTGCTATGGGTCTATGGGTTTGGAGGTGAAGTTCAGAGTCATTATCTGAGACTTCATTTTGGATTCAGTGATATGTACCTACTTGTTGGCATGAGCTAAATAGATTTTTTTCTATATAGTGAGTGCATATATACTTAAATGACGTGAAACGATCTAGCAAATGAGTGAACTTCTGGTTGGTAAATGAATGTTTAAGTGGTTGATAGAAGCATACAGCTTATTATTGTTTTGTAACTGTAAGCAAAAATAGCACCAACTCCAGCTAAACCATTCAGACTTCACTAAAAAGATGATGTACTTAAGAGGCTTGCCACCTAAATTGCTTTCATGTCAATTGAGATGATTAGCAAGAAGCTCTCGTGTCCGCAATCCGCTTCCTCCAACTGAATTTTGGTATGGTTACTTAAAGGCATTGAATTTACTGAAAGAAATATCTACCACTAGTTGCCCACAAATAAAATGTAATGAATTTTACCTTGGCTTGAATTGCTTCTCCAGTCTCACAATTATATTTTGACTGTATAGTGCTTGATGAAATCATGAATAAACACACCATTATGCAATTGTCGTTGAGGGAAAATTTATGGGATTACTGCCACTCCGATGCTGCTGGTCCATTGTCAAGTAAATTAAGTACTCGTCTGAATTGGAAAAATTAGGAAGTTGATTGAGGAGTTGGACTCTAGTCATTCTCTTCTGTGTAGAAATGAATGCACATGGCTCTTGGCTCATGGACTAGGAAGCAATGAATCATTGATATGCCTCTGCAAAATTGAGAAATTACTAATTAAATCGACAGAACGAATAAACATTACTGATTAAAATTAAGTGAGTTGTTCAGCTCGTGCAAGTACGTAATCAAAGGGTTTAGTAGTACTACCACGGTTGAATTGGTAGGTATGTGATATGACAAAAATATTAATTAAGATGATTAAACTACTATGACAAACTGACCTAGGCTTGGCTAAAAATGGATTTCTCGTCATTCAGTAGGAAAGTTCGTGCGACGCGTGCACACTAAAATTATCATTAAGCTTTTGTGGAAAAAAAATTTCATTTTTGAAGCAACTCTACCACCACCACCACCTCCCAAATTTTCGCATTCCGGTAATGGATGGATGAATGAGGTCCTTGAAACGATTTTTCTTATGCAAGGGAGCTAATGTGGCATTCACAGGGCCCGTGATCTTAATCAGGATAGAAGTTAAGATAATAAAAAAGTGCTACTGTTTCTACTTCATTGCCTTTTATACTTTTAACTTGACTTTGCTCGCTCAAAAAAAAAGAACGGAATGATTCAGTGGCAAGAAGAATGGATACTCAAGGAAGAAATATTGCTTTTATTACTTAATTTGCATATGACAAGCAAGTGCAACTACTTAACAGTGCGAGTAACAATAACAATAGCATGGGATGCTTGGAGGAATAATGTCGTTGTCTAAAAAAGATCATTGGAGACTTGACAAGACGTTGAGATAGAAAAGGAAGTGTAGGTGACAATACGGTGTCATCCATCCCACATGCATACTTCTCTGATCCAATTTTTCTTGGAGTTGTAGTTGTGCAACTCAAAACGGATCATCATCGTTCACCACGCAGACAGCGTGCATGCCTGCCGGCCCTCAGACGTTGTTTATGAGGAGAGTTACCAATGACAAGAACGGAATTGTAGCTGCTACACTTCGTGATTAATGAATCTGATTAGCTACTGTTCTTCACCAACTTTCCGGTAGCTTGGGAGTCAGTAATGTTGAAGTGGTTAGTTTGCCGGGTCAAGTTACTGCTAACAAAGTGGTTCACTCCGGTTTGAACTTTCCCTATAAAGGAAAACTGTCAAGAAGGAATGAATCTAGGATTAATTGGATGCAATACCTATTTACCTACGGGTCAATCCTTCTGGACTTTGATCGGAGCGTAGAACCTTCCTAAAAATTATTTTACGCTCACCAGAAGCTAATTAATTTCACTGACAAGCATACATCCACGCTCAAGTTCTGATCTAGCAGTTTATGAATAGTGGCAAACTTGTGTTCGTAAGGGTGGTCCATTCTTTATGCAAACGTACTTCCATGGTCACGGTGAAGCACTAAAATATTGTGAAATGATGTGGCCTCGAAATCATACAAAAAATCGCTGAATTTTAAGACAGATGTTATTTTTAAAACCCTACATGTATGACAAGCAAGGAACAAGACATTAACTCAAGTAAAACCCCTCAAAAGAATTCGTGTAGAATTTAAGTCCTGCAATAAAAAAACTAAGGAAGCATTAAGAATGCGTTGTTTGGTTTGGTTGGTGCTCGCTGCAAAAGCCAACCGCTATGCAATGTAACTACATATGTACTTATATCATTTTACCATTCTACCTACCCCACCTCCGCAATGATGATTACGAACCATTATCATATCAGTTCAGTGCACCAAAAGAATAAAAACTACTTACATAAACTAACATTATTTATCAGAGGAAAAAAACATTCAGAGTCCTGTTCATTCACTCATACAACTGATCACAGGCTATTTTTTTCAAAGGAAGAACGAAATGATTCAAGAAATGTTCTTTTTTTTCGAAAACTCCACTACGAGGTACTGCATTCAATAATCCTATGGTTAGTACCACCACCACCTTACGCATTATAATAGTGCATTTTCTGTTTGCGAATAAGTATATTCGATATGATATGAACACACGATTGCGATTACTTTTTCGTGAATTTCATATTCTCAACGGATATTACGAAAAAAAATACATCAATGCTCACATCACATCAGATTTGTTACATAAGTAAACTCCAAAAAAATGTTTCGTTTCATGTGTATCCACACAATTTTTTTTCGACAACTGTTCACGTAAGCGAGTGGAAAAAAATGAGGAAACGCAATGTCAGCGCGACTAGGCCGACATTCATTGCAAAGCAATGCAATGGTATCTTTCGTAGAAGTAGAGTGGAGTCGAGTCGCTCTTTGTAATCATCCATCATCAAGTGTTTCATACTTTTGAAAAATACGTTTTTCTGAGCACGGTTTGGCTTCATCATTTTCGTAAATGTTGAGTGGAGCAGAGGAAGAAAAAAAAATCAGTTTTCGAAAAGCGCTCCTATCACTGCGAGTACACCTGTGGTGGGTGTAAGACAGCGAATGAAGTTTGCTCCACAGGAACAAGCGCATTACTTACTCAGTTACGTGTAGCGCATTCAATTCATTGCAATTCAATTTTTGCGAATGGAATCGAATAGTGTCATGCCGTTGAGCTAAATCTGAGATGACTCCTGAATCTATTCGAAAACATTATTTCTTGGGAGAATATAGAACAAAAACATTAGGCATGGTTCATTAAGTACCAAGCCCTGAGAAACTGAAACTTTCATAGCAGCTGATTGATTGAGAGAGTGAAAAATTGATTGTAGTTATTTTAGTTCGGAGTTTGAAGTTTTGTTTTGTTTGTTGTTGTGTTGGAACAGAGCATCGAAGAAGAGCCTCTACTCGTGCACGGATTTCTACCAAAAGGGGGAAAACGAGGCAGACGATGAGGCACTAGGACCTAGATCTGTGTCATTGGTAAGTATTACAGCTCCTTTACATTATCTTTTAACCTCTCATTGTCTCTTAAATGCGTCCTCAGCTCCACTTAAAATATTCATTGTTTGTTGGGGTCCTTTTGTGAAACACTAAATAAGTAAATGTTGAGTTAGTTGATGTGTGAGTAATTAAAAGTGAAACCTGTGCCCATTCGTGTCACTCTTTGTTGGGTAAGTTCAAGCTCAGAGGAGTGGAAAACAAGGGAACGCACACGTCCTGATTTTCCTCTGGTGCGTGCTTGATTGAAGTATGTCAATATTAATCAATTTGAGGATTTTTCACTCCACTCCAAGTAGATTAACGAGCTGAGACCAGACCAGCTTTTCGGCGATGATAAAACTTAATTAGACTATTAAGGGACAGGGAGATGATCGTTTTTATGTTTCGAAAGTTGGTGGTGATGGTGTAGTAAAGCGCCGCATTATAGGATTCCTTGAGGATGTTAGTGTCCACTCCACTCATGTGGCATGAGCTTCGTGTGAACTGCCTAGTCTAGCCTCCTCAGTGTGATTTGATTTGATGAGGATGAGAAGAGGAAAAAGTGTACAAGATATTGAGTGTTTAATTGGTGATAATTATCCCTCATTCTCGTTTCATTACATTATTGTCCACCGACCGTCGTTTTATACTTGTGATTAAGGATCATCAACTTCGCATACCAATCGTCGTACAAAATGATAGGATTCAATGATCCTATCATCATCATTATCATCATCTTAAAGATGAATATATGTACAGGAGTAAAGTATAGTATCTACTTATGTTTGTAGCTGAAGTCCCTTTCGAGCTGTTTTTAGCATGTCTTCAAGCGTATGCAAACTCATAAAGAGCATTGAAGACTCAGCGTTTTCCTCTCGTCAGAAGTTGATGTTGTTGTTGTGGGTAGGCGAAAATGAAGGGAAAAATGTAACGGAATGTTTACCGACACCCGCATTACATTGCTCTCATCATCAGAAGCGTCCGCGTAGTAGGGTATCATCATAAAGAAGAGGCTTTCTTTCGAGAGAGAATGTTAATTGCAAGTGCTTGGCTGGTTGTCTGGCATTCATACAGATTTCCTACATGATGATTCTCTCGCTCAGCGACAGCAGCAATCAGAAAAAAAAGAAGTTTTTTTCCGGCATATCATATCATTTCACATCACATCACCCTGCATCGCTTTAATTGTTCGTCAATGGCGAATCATGAGGGCAGTAGTAGATTATTCTCTGATTTCAAGTTATTTCGCCATTTTCTCAGCAACTGATTTTAATCTACATGTCGAAGAAGATGAAGAAGAAACCGGATAGATTCATTGCGCTACCTGAATGGAATCTCTTCACGATTCGCCTGACGCCTTTGACAGCACGCACCGTGTAGAAATTCGATTCACGCTGGTTTTTCTTAACATCCAATCCAACTACTACAACAACCGCATTTCTGAGCTTGCTGTCGAGATAAGTATTAAGTGGAGGCATGCATAACACAACGAGGCTTCATAAAGTTTTTGTGACTTGTTCTTATTGTAATGCAAAAATTGAACGAGCATTTCATGGGCGCCTTAAACAATAAAATCTTGGTTTTTATTTACCCCGGACACGACCCTGCCATTTGTTTTTTTCTGACCCGTCTCTCGACCTCTGACATCTTTTCCTGACTTGAGGCCCGGTAAGAGATTTTGTTGTGTTGAACGGCAAAAACAGTTGGAGAACGAATTCATGAATGTCAAATGCGATTCATAAAATCGAAAATCATTACATGCCCCATCATAGAAAGGATGTTATAGGTGAGCGTTTACATCACGAGTTTCGAGGATTCGGAACAGGCAAAATGTTCGAACCGGAGTTTGCCATCCTTTATTTTTAAAATACGTAAGTATTTATTTACATACCTACTTGATCCCGTAGTTTCACAGTTTACCTACTCACCAGTGCGAAAGAATCGTGAAGTGTCACATCTTAAGAGGTTTTGAGGATGCAGGCTCGCTTTGATGGCATAACTTTTTTCGACACAGAAAGGAATGAGTCTTCTTGTTTGTTCTTCTGTCAGGCACATCCTATTTGTAAATCACCCTCGACGTCATCATCAGCATTCAGAATAACATCGTTTAAACCTAATTATGCAAATATTGACATTCTCTTTCACAATTTATGTCTTCTCGTGACTTTTTCCTTCCCTAAATGCACATTTTTTTGTGGGGGAACTCCACGCAAAAATAATATTGCATTATATCCACGAGTCGAGTAATTTTCACCAGTGTCTGATCCCACTAACAAGAGTTATGTACAATCAGATAGAAATGTGTGCCAGTAATTATTTAATTTACAATGATTTGAGAACTCGTTATATCATGCGAAATCTTTCATTTCTGTGACATCAAAGAGGTCGAAGTCTTGATGTCCGAGATATTTTGTTGGCCTGCTCAACGAAATTCAACCTTTTCGTGGTTTCTTCATTTTGTGTTTCATTTTTTTCAAATGGATTCAGGAATCAAGATTGATACTGAAAAGTTACAGTTGAAGATTGAAGGTATTCGGTTTTACAGAATCTGATGGTCAAAACCCCGTTTTCATTTTCATTATCGGAACTCCTCTACCATATCTGAGATGATTATGGGGGCTTGCTCGTTACAGCCCCAATAAAAATGCGAGCACCGGAAGCTTTAAAAATTTATTTGAAAACGAAATCATAAATTAGACGATGACGTAATGAAGCTATACTGCATTTTACTTACTTGAAGAAAGAAAATAAATATCCATTTTACAACTTTTTCTATCG
>JAHZNH010000059.1:0-13126 GCA_027744355.1 Tyrannoseira gladiata
AGAGTAACAAAAACATGAATGAACAAAATACACACAAAGAACAATACTTTTCTTCTCAGATAACTGGTTTGGTAATGCATTACACTATCATTTCATCTTGGACTTGCTTTATGTCAGATGGATCGTGATGATGATGATGATCATGGGCCTAGCATAAAAAAATAATGCGAATTTACGTTCCTCATTGAAAGCTTTATTCCTCAATTTCTCCCTCACCCACTCGATCTTCCCTTTCCTTTTGTCCCCTTTTCACATCACCCCGGACAAGAAAGTGCCCTCTGGATGGAATCTCTATAAGAATCTAAATAGCTCCTTTCTTTAATCGAAATCATATTGCCCCAGTCTTCATCTTTCGTTGGAGAAGTAGATAAGCAAAATGAATACATTTTCCCGTGTTTTCAGTCATCATCAGGGTCGTCTTGTGTCTGGCCCTTCTGTTCGGGATTGGGGTCCTATGGGTTTGATACGATTCCATTCATTCCCAGATTTTGCAAACCGATCGTCCGATCCAATCTGGAGGGTCTATTTTGCGTAATTTCACGTGGAGTACGAGAGAATGCTCGATGAAAGTACTTAAGTACCTACTCACTGCATTATTGCAAAAAATACATTTTTTGTCTTGATCTCTGAGAGGAAGTTTATATTCCGTACTCAGGAGCTGAAACCTGGAGTATCTATCTAGATACCAGGAATTTTCGTAGGATGTCCGTGTAAACAGACGCGTTGAAATTAAAGTGAGGAGGGAAATAATGCCAACGTTCCTATTGCCTCCTCCTATTGGATTTGATGATGTGATCTTCTTTGAATCCATAAAATTTTAAATGAAATCGAATCGTCCAGACCAGGCTTCCAACAGCGTTGCACAGGAATTTTCTGGGGAAGATGTCTTACAAAAGTACCAGTTTCCCAAGTGGAGGAACACATGATATGGTCATTGTGCAGTTTTTTATGAACATTCAAATTACATGTCGTGCTTGTGCCTGCTCCTTAATACCATCAAGATATCTCTTCCAAGATTTCGCTTGATTTGCCCTGGATCTGGATCTGATAGGTCTGGGGGAAACAACTGGTGCACGGGGTAGTTGAGATGAGGAGGAATTTACTTTCACTTTGCCAAGCTTGTGCAGCGTGAAAAAATTCTCACATGAAAAAAGGGAGAGGCCCGAAAGTAGGACGATCAGTGCAAAGGTAAAGAAACTCATCTGGTCGGAGGGATCCATATTTAATGCGAATAAATATTCCAGATTGAAGACGAAAGCACATGTAAATACGTAATGCGGTGCATAAGTTTAGAGCGCATCCACTAGGATAATATATTTTGCTTGACGTGGATTCGGGATAACTGATTACTTCAGCATTTTGAAACATTCATATTCTTGTAATGTGCACGGTGTTAGTATAGATATCCTACAAGAGCAACCCCCTCTCTTTATATAATGTACTTAATATATTTAGGTGCAATAACTGCATCTAAAATGAAATTCGTAACCGACTGAGCACAATTCATTCAGATGTTTTTACATGGACCCACGGGTGATGACTTCGTGACTTTCTATTATCGTATGGAAGTTACTCCAACGAAAAATTACTTTTGCTTTCCCATCCATTCAGACATTAAACGAGGGAAGCTGCATGAGACTAAAAAAATTTGGAGCCCAAAGACCGGTTTTATTTCGATTCGATTAAGTTTCAACGGTCGATTACGGATATGCGAGCCTTTGAAACGGAACCATCAAGCTTATAATAATAGCTGCAGGAGATTCAAACGTCATCTACTTATTTCAACCTTTTGAGCTTTGAATGCCCGAGGAGTTTTCCTGGGAATGGAGAAAGGCAAGACTGACTTTGGACCCACAAAGGCAGTAAGCAACATTTACTTCCTATTCCCATGCATAGACCATCGCGACCGAGTATACGGATTAGTGATAGATGTAGTGAAGGTGTTGCTGGAGCAGGTTCTTATCTAATTCTTCCGCCAATTAACTTTGAAACACAAAATCAAGCGGTTTTGGCTTGAGCCGTGGGGAGTAAATTAAAATAGGAATTTAATTTTCCTAAATAGGAAAGTTGGAACGAGAGAAGGAATAAACGATTTTGGGGGGCTAAGATCTCCGAGAAAATGCCTATCCGGGAGGATATTAGATAGAAACTATACTACTTACACTAGTAAATACTTATTGCAGTTAACCCATATCCACACATCATTCCCCTCGAACTGCTCAGCAAAAAATTTGCATAAAGCTGTGGTGGCTCTTGTAAGAAGGACCAACAAAAGTATAGTAATCTACTCTTCTGGGGAGCGAAAAGGGCCATAAAAAGAAATGAATGAACGAGTGAATGAGAAACGACGTGTTTAATCCAATCCACCAACTAAACTCGATCTCGATATTAGGGAGAAAGTGAATGAGGAGTGGAGAATGGATGAGGAAAACAGAAAGTCGTTATACGTATTGTGAGTAAGTTGTCACCTCGCGGGATGGAAAGTTGGCGGCTTCAGCGTAGATATTCATCTTTATTACAAGTACTTAAGTACTTAGAACAAGAGGAATGAAGTAGGAGTAGCAATATACATGCATTCTTATTAAATGTGCCAGCAAACAAAATCTGAACTTCTCAAAATTGGAGAGAAAAACCCTAGACCAGAATCGGAGTGCTCCAGGAGTGAAGGAAGGGGAAAAAGGTCACATTTTTAGGAAATAACAACCTACCCACTTCCCGTCTGGATGCCAACTTTTCCCAGAATATTTACTCGCTCATCATCATTAAGGTAGTATAGAGCTAGTTCTCCAAGTGTGAATTAGAACGTGAAGGACCTTCGGGATATAAATATTTGCTTGGAAGTTTGAAGCATTATTTTTTACGTTAGAATGGTAATTTTATGGGAATTTTTCTTTCAATTATGTGAGCAATTTCTCAAGTGATCAATTTGTTTTTCAATTTCAAAGTTTTAAATAGCTTTTGTTTTTTCGGACGTCGTAAGAAGTCGACGTCTTTCGTCTTTGGGAAGTGATTTAAAACTCTGAATGATATCATGAGTATTGTATACTTTCAAATCGGGTAATTCTTTTAGAACTACTGTAATGCACTAAAAAGTCCAAAAAGTTGGAATGAAGCTCTAGCATTAGCTTTAAAACGTGTTTTAAAAATTTTGTATTAAATATGTCAGCATCTTTTCTCTACTGCCTCTTTTTTTTCATTCTTCGATTCTGCTCTTGAGAAGTTGTGTTGACTTTGACTGGTGCGAGATTTCTCGCCTAATAAAATACGTATGTCACTCAAGCGCGTTGTAAGAGGGAAAGTATAACAACGCTCTGGAAAGGAAACATGAATTCCAGACAAATTACGGGCTGAAGAAATGCGGAAAATGTCGCTGTTTTCTCTCACACTGTGTAGACTGCTGGCTCTAGGCTTTTTATTCGTAGACGCTCTATCATAACATCTAGATTTGCATTCTTTGAGAATTTAACTAAATTCGCTTCATCTGTCAACTGTCACTACAGGAATTTAAGGGGAACTTCTCCGAGTCGCGTCTTTCGTCTTGCCAGGATTCAAGAAAAATTGGGAGCCTATGCCCAACTCACTATCTGTCACGGGGACTGTGAACTTGAAGGGGAAACGGAAGCGTGCGCATAAAGCTCTGTGTAATTAATTGTAAAGTTATGCTAATTTGAATCATATTCTCGTAATCGCTTCCTAGTATTACTTGTTCGAAGGAAAATAGAACGGAAGCATTAGTTAGCATTGACACGGGAAGGAATCATTGATGAAACCAACTGAATGCGTAATTGGGAGGAATGATCGCATAATTTTTACGAAATAGTAGGAACTTATTCAAATGCAGAAAGTAAAAAGTAAGAAAGTAGTAAGTAGAAAGTAAGAAGAAATGGGAAGTTGAGTAGATACTATGAGTACATTAGGTACCTTAGAAGTGAAAGTAAACCCAACTTTTTCCTCGTTCTGTGCTTCTGAGAAAAGTAAATATGTAGGCGGGAAGTCCCAAAAGAGGAGTATCAACTTTCAGTTGGAAGAAATTCCAAATTTTTAACATTGGTACTGCTTTTTAATTTATTTAGCTCGGAACATGACTTATATCTCAGACGGGATGAAGCTAATTTAACGAATTTAGTGGAGTGCTTGACGGAAACGTTGACAGGCGAGAAAAGCAAATACAGAATCCTAAGTTCTCACGGGAATGTTTGTAAAAAATATTATTAGCTAAATTATTATACCCTCTACTACTGAGGCCTAAGTACCCGTCATAGGTACATGTGAAAAAAATTAACTACCGGAATCTAGAAAGTCATGATGACTGAGTCAATAAAAGTTTGGGAAGGATTTCGTGACTGAAAATACACAAGATGGAAGGCTGATTAGGCATAAATAAAATCGTAGTGTGACAGAAGTTCTTATGACTATTGATCAAATCACGATTCATTCATGAACAGGTAATAAGTAATCTATTGCGCAAGGAAACTAACTACACAAATTGCAGAATCGCTAATGAAGAAGAGGTCGAAGGATTCCTTTATCATTTTATCAGTTTTCATACATTTTATCAGAAGGCCACTTATATGCCATGTAGTTGTATTCCAAGAAGCGATTTGCAGGTAAAGTTTAGGAACGCCTGAGATAATTCATCATAGTGGTTCAGCCTTCTTCTGCGTACAAATAATTATTGCTTTAGTTCTTGTAATAATTGCTATTTACACCTAGATATTCCTCCCTAAGTTTTCCGCATTTACAAAAATAATTTGAATTATTCGCTCAAATACACCACATCAAAGTTTTAGAGCTTTAGGCTTTAAGTTTGTTATTAATCACGTGAATTACTCAGATCACGGCATAAATTTTGAAATAGAGGAAAAACCTATGAAATCAAGTTGTTCAAGAAATACAGCTGAATCTTCCTCCATTAAACATATCTTGAGGATATTAAGTTCCTGAAAAACACTTTTCTCAAGTAGGTAACGTATTGGATGTCTTTTTCTTGTAGGACTTGAAAATGTTTGAGAGAAGAAGACCGTAACAAACAAAAGTTTTTAGGATGAGTTACCCCACCACCACCATCATTGGCCATTTTTTACCTGGTCATGAATAACCAAGCGCGCCACGGGAAACTTTTTTTCCGTGTTTTCCTTCCCAATGCTCCATTCCCGCAACAATGGGAACTTCCTCGTTTCCAGTCATTATCATGAATAAGTGCAGGTAGTTCTTATTCATTTTTCTGAGGAGAGTGGATAAATGGTCTGTTACGAAAGCGATACTTTAAAAAGCTATCGTAGAACTAGAGGGGAGACTGCAAAAGTTACTGCGGAGTGTTCTGCTGGAGCCAGCGATAGAGGCAGGGGAAGACCAGGCACACATAAATAAATTTTCCACGTGGAACCTTTTCCATGTCCCATGGGCTGTTATACATAAAGCACACAACACAATGGTTGTAAGTACTAGTACTTCGAGAGAGTCGCGCGACTACGACTCCTCCGCTCACGACAACGACCACTGGTTGCAAAAAAAAATTACCAACTTTTCTTCGAATAAATAAAGGCCTGAGCGTCTCTTTAAAAATGGAGCTCTTGAGAATAAATGGTTGAATATTACCGAGTGGTTTGGTTTACAGTCTCAGGAATAAATGCTAGTTACTCCTAAAGACTGGAGGAAAAATGTAGGAACCAGAGAGAAAATACAATTTAAATGGTAAATTATTGTACACCAACGAACCAGTCCAAGAACTCTTTCCTCCTTGGTTTTTTGGTCACAACGACCAGAACTCGAAAGGAAATAAGTACTATTTTGTAAGTGCACATACTGGGGAAGAGTTGAATAGACGAGTAAAATACACTGTACTATCTCATTAGTTTTTCTCCATTAACTCTAAAGAAACGGAACAGAAATCATGTTCCTCATCCTTTGTTTGGATAGAGAATGGACTCTAGTACAACAAGTTGATGATACATTACGAGATATTAATGGCCCCGGAGAAGAAAGAACACGCATAAAAAGTAATAATGTTACTTCCCTGTTTTTATTCCTTTACAGAAATACATAGTACACATCTAGAAATAGGACTCAGCTTCATGCATGCTTGAATGCGTGCGTGCCTCACTTACCTTTTCTTAAGGTTTATCGAGTTTCACCACGGGAGAAAGTGAATGTACGTACTTTCAGTAGTTGCTTACTTACACATGTACTGATTTACGGGATGTTGATGCTCCTACAATTATGTTTTTGGGTTGATGGAGGTGAAAGAGTTAGTGGAGGTCAAAGGGAGTGAGGAATGGAAGCCCGGCAGTTGATCTCAATATCTTCTCCGGGAAGCCTCATGTAAGTACAAACAAGAGCAATTGTCCGTTCGCTTTCCTCTGGTTCCACAAGATAAGGAGAAACATTAGCATTAGCATTGCTCAATGTTTATGTTTGCCCAAGTTTTTTAACTGCGCTGAATCAAGGTATAAAAAGTTTGGTTTTACTCTCGCAATAGTTTAGTTAAATATGTGGAGCCGAGCCAAAGATCAAGACAGGTAAGTAAAAGTTGACTTCCTCCAGGAAAAAAGTTTAGAGATCGAGTAAACAGTCCTGGAGCATAAAGCAAGTTAAGCATGTTTAATAATAACGGGGAGGATGCCAAAACGCCAGACTAGACTGTTTGATTTGAAACGAGACGGGGACGAGTTGGTCGCCTTGCTTGTCATTATCAGTATCTATACTACTCTGGGTTGAAACGAGATTTTGCATGGATTAAATACTGGTATTTATTTAAGCAAGGGAGAATAATAAATACTTGTTGGGACTCAAAAGAGTTGTATTTTTCAAAAGAGTGACAGAAAAATACTTGTACGGACACGATATTTTTTTCAAGTCCAACGAATCGTGAGTAAAGTAAAACTGAAGGAGCCATTCATAATCCGGCCTTATCAACGCCTTCGCATGTACAATCAGAGTGAGTTGCATGACTGCAATAAAAATTAGTGCTGTTGAAAAATGCAGAGAGTCAAGACAGCGTGATTTTCTTATTTTTATTTTTCCCTTCAACATAACATGCCTTACAAGTATGTATGGATGAACAAATGTTTTCAGTGGGGGAATGGAATCACAGAAGCCTGGGAGTCGAGTCGGGTCGTGAACGATCTCTCTTTTTGGAAGCATATCATATATCAAAGAGTGACAGCAAGATGAAAAAAATTAGTTTGCCGAAGAAGTGCCATTTTTTAGAATGCATGAGCCTCTTCTAAAGCGCGCGGAGTAGAAGACTACTGCTACATACACATACTTAATATTATCATGTCGACGACGGGTGGAGTTGGATTGGTTTGGTTGTTTCCGAAAAGGAAAGTTCTGAGAAATGCAGTTTCATTTGGAAGGTTCACTTTTATATCTTTTTGTGAGTGGGAATGGGAATGTATTTGGGTAGTACGTACGTACATAGTTCTGCTTGAAAATCTAATTCGAATGTTGAAACGCTTTAAAACTTTTTTTAGTCAAAATAAATTCATTTCGTTTCAACATATATTTCATTTCCTATTCCACCGAACGTGAAGTAGGTACAATGCATGGTTTCATCGCATGACCAACTTTCTTCAGAGAATTTTGGAGGCTGCATGGAGAAGTGTGAGAGATGCCTGCACATTTAAAGAGGCAAATGTCAGAAGGCAGGATATGGAATGGAGACGGCTTTAAATTGAAAATATTTTATTGAATTGCGTCTCGTCCGTGGAAAGGTCGATATCGTGCTTGAGGAAGATTGCCAGTTTTATGGAGCTTCAGCCCTCAGCCGGTAGATTCCGTGAACACATCTATTTATCTATTTATTCCGTTCTGCCTGAAAAAACTAGAGTGTCTCGTTCCTCTCGATGAAATCTTGTCCTTCCTCCATGCAAAAATTGCAAACGATCAGTTGCATCTGGGTATGACCTGTCTGCGACGATGATCATGACTTCATGATGCCAATTCAATGCAAAGCAAAAAAAAAGCAGTGCAATGCAAAAGAAAAAATCCCACGTCTTCGAGAATCCATCTTCCTCGCAGACTTCATTGATTTCCTCTCATACTTCCACGGCCTGCAAGTAATGGTAGTAAGTGAAGTGGGACGGCTTGACAATTTCGCACGAAGAAGATGAGGATGAGGCTTCTTCACAGAATCATTCATTTCAGACGTTTTCCCGTGTTCAACGAAGAGAGAGCTAAGAGATGGGGGATTCGATTTACGTGATTCATGAAAAATTATTGTGGTGATGGTGCTCTCCACTCCACCACGTTCTTAATTCGCCTTGACTAGAAATGTGAACTCGATTTTGTTTTTGCATAAAAATCCGGTAAATATTCCGAGAGAGTGTTGTCGTTGTCTGCGTTTTTGCGCATTACGTCATCCATCCATCCGTCTTAATTTGCCGTCGCACATTAAGCGACTGACTAGACAACTCAAGACACCGAAAAGAGAGAAGAAAAATGCTCAACTGCCAAACAAAGCAATGGTGATGGCGATGAAGATGAGGACGATGTGGTGGTGGTGTGGTGATTCGCCAAATACGAGCAGTCATAGCCACTAGTGGTCGAAGAGGGAAAAAACATAAAATAGGCACGACATGCCAAATGTAAGCAGAATCTCAAATCCAGTCACTCACTCCAAGCCAGGATCATCGTCAGAAACGATGGATAGGATGCAGATGGTAAAAACTAGTTTTTTTAGTTTCGTTTCCCTCTTTCGAAAAAATGATACAGGGTTTTTAGCACTAAATTTATAATAAGCTAATTCCAAGATGACGTTCATAGAGCGCCAGATGTATGCATCCGAGGCTTCAACATGATGGGGTTTCAACGGTCTTTGCAAAATTTTCATGCAAATTCCGCACAGAAACAACTAGCCAGCAGCCAGGAGGCGAAAATGTGAGAGTTTTATTCGTGGTCTTTAGACATTCAGGCACTATATAATTATAGGCAACTAAATAGCAAGTATGGCATAGCGCCATGCTGAAAACGTTTGAGTTATCAATTATCATTACGAAAAAAGCTGTCCACGAAGCGAAGAATCTGAGTCTGCCCACCCTTCCCTACTGACGTGTCTCTTTGTCTGGGAATTCGGGGACCCAGTCTCATCTCATGGGAAGAAGTACTAAACTATACATACCTATCAAGTGAGTAACTTGAACCTACACAAATTCATGTACATAATCATCATCGTGATCATGAACATGCTCATGCGACATGTAAGTATTACTTCAACATCGCATCCCATCGTATGCAAAGGGTGGTGATTATAAGAAAAGATGCCGCTTTTTTAATTCTTCTCGAGTATAGAATGTACCTACTGCTAGGATGGATGGTGGAGAATCGGTGATGATGATGACGATAGTTGGCTGGGCTAGTCTTGCCTTGTCTCTTCTGACTTGTTTGGGGGAATCTAAAAGTCCATTTAGATTCCTCTGTGGGTCCGTCCGCGTCCTCTGCTCCGCTTTTTTTTGTTCCAGTATTTAGTGGCTTGAATTGGATATGTTGGGGAAACGTGGGCAATGGGCAACTCAAACTTAACTCTGTGGCTTCTCTTTTCGGCGGCATCATCATCATTGTTGCTGAATAAAGTTGTTAGTTTAGTTTTGTTGTTACAATGGAACGCAAGAAGCGAAGAGGGGAAATAATGCATCGAAAAGTGGCCAAAAAAATAAAGTGAGGTACCATTCGGTGAACGTAGTAGTCAATCAAGAAAATTCCTCCTACTCGTGTCTTATCCATTATTAATCTCTATATGGGGCAAGATAGTAACAGGAGGAGTTTTTATCTTTTGCTCCTCTGCTGAATCTCAGGAAAAAGGAGATTGCTTCCACCACCACGAACGCGGACCACCATCACCACACCACCACCAGTTCCATAAAAGAAGAAGAAGGAGTATTAGGTATTTGAGTATAAATGAAGCAAGCGAGTGAGACGGGATAGGGATTAGAGATAGGGAAGAGTAGTAGGGACAGCGGATTTAGGCATAGATGAGCGGCGTAAACGCTTCTTTCTAGTAGAGCGATGCACAAAAGCTTCATGACTGAAAATCATCTCGTAAAGCACTTACCGCGCAATTACCTAATGGAGATAATGCACGCTTAATGATGTGACTGATTATGGAATTTTTGTTGGCCATTGTTTGAAATCGGAATGCCATATCAATCAAAAAAGGACTTTGCTCTAGATATCTAAAACAATATTCTTACTGCGAATGTTAATTATTATTCTAAATCTCAAATGGCGCATTTACACTAAGGTATATAATAAGGTATATGAGAGATTCTATCTGGAACAAACTATGCTGGTTTTATTAAAAATAATTTTGAATTTTACTTGTACCAGATTATATTGAATAACGATTACCACTTCAGTGCAATTTGATTAGCTTTGTCCTAACGTGTATGTAAGAATGATTATCGCTAAGTTTAGTACTGGTTCATGAATGGGGTAATACGATACATTCTTTACCTGGGCTGGATAGTAATGCGTAAGAACAATTAATTTTTAGATTTTCAAATTGCTACAGAATAAAATGAATACTAAGAATTGAAATATTTCATCAAATATCTCATCATTCGTCAAGATTCATTATTTCAGCGATGGTTCACTTTTTAACTTTAACCGAAACAAAGCAGTCTCATTGTGCCCATTAATTTGATCTTCTTGCACACCTCTACTCCTCGAGCCAGAGAAAAGACGGAGGCAAAAAAAGAAGCGAAACTATTTTTCTGGGTGTGTGTATGTGCGTCGTCGTGCGTGCCTCTTATTTCATTGCTTGCCTTTCTTTCATTCTCCCTCTTTCTTTCCTTTATCATTCAGTTTTTTTCTCTCGATTCCTTTTTCTTCTTTTTTCAGGACCTTACATAATTATTTTTCCCTGCTCCCTGTAATATATGCAAGGAGTAACGTAATTAAGTATGTTTTATGATTCTCCAGTCAATTTCAAATTACATTTTTTTACATCCAATGATTTTTGTCAAAGAGTGGACCCGGACACCATTTCCATGCTTTTCTTGTGTATTTTATTACGTTATCCTCGAGTTGAATTTTTTTGCAATCGTAATCTCTTGGAGGATTTGAAATTCTTGCTTTCCTTTCTCAGTTTATTCGTGAAGTACAATAACGTTGTTTTTTGATAAATTCGCTTCAGTCAAAATTATGGTTTAAGATAAGTTTACATTCCATAATTTATTGGTCCGTTGTAATTAGTGTGCGTGAATCTAAAATTGATCTCGTAGTTTCAACAGTGTTTCCATTCATTTTAATATTTACCAATGATTATAATGGAGAGGTTTAAAACGTTGGAGAAAATTGGCGAAGGAACTTATGGGATAGTTTATAAGGCTCAAGACTGCGCTCGAGAGAACCGTATTGTTGCTCTGAAGAAGATAAGACTGGAATCGTAAGTGCATTCATGATACATTAATTATTTTTATGGTATGGTAGGTTAGTTAGGTTGAGATCAGTTGTTATAAAATATTTACAAACTAAACATTCCAAGTTTCCACCGGAGGTAAGATTAATATCAATTAAATTGGGCAATGGAGATCAATGAGATCATCCCAAAGGATCATAAGTAAGACGGACCTGGATATTCACCGGCAGTATTGGAGTAACAGACACGGCTGGAGCGGGTTAGGTACCGCGGTTGAGATTACAGTGTAATTATATTCTGTATCACAGCCCCGGTTACCTGACTTGCATCCAGTCGGTTATATCAACGGCTGGATTTTCCCACTGGTGAAGAAGTGACTGGACAACAAACCAGCAATCCTTCTTCTTGTGTTATGATTATGATAATGATGATTAATTAGTAGGGGAATGTAGTTAGGTTTAGGAAAATTAACTGAATGTTTTAAGACAACCGAAATTGCGAAATATAATCTTTTCTTTTTTGTCGTAGGGAGACTGAAGGAATTCCTAGCACTGCCCTAAGGGAAATCGCCCTTTTACGGGAACTGGAACATGACAATGTCGTTTGTCTTATTGATGTCATTCACGCGGACCGCAAGTTATATTTAGTGTTTGAGTATATGGAAATGGATCTAAAAAAGTGAGTAAAATTGGTCAGATGTGAGAAACATACCAGTTGTTATTCAAATTCTATTCTATTTTTGTTGCGTGTTTCATTGTCTGTTGCAATTGTCCTTACTATTTCATCTATGCTTTTACAGTTGAAATCAGCCTTTGTCTGCCTCACGCAAACGCTTATTCATGTCCTTTTCTAAAGTGATAGCATGTTTATTTATTATTTCTGTTAAGGTACATTGATTCTCAACCTCACGGGATCCCGCTACTCCAGGCCAAGTCTTACCTGCTAAGTCCTGATATTTTAAATAAATGAATATTACTCATGAGCCCTGTAAGTTTTGAAACTAACAAGGATTTCATCAATCCAAAGGTTATTACACTATGGTACCGCGCTCCAGAAATTCTACTGGGTGTCAAGTATTACTCGACTACTGTGGACATTTGGAGTGTTGGTTGCATATTTGCTGAAATGGTAAGTGACTTTTTACAGTTATGCAAAAATTAATCTTGAATGACTTTGGGTTAACTTCAAATATGTTTAAATATTTTAGTTGACGAAAAAAGCTTTATTCCCCGGAGATTCGGAAATAGACCAGCTATTTAGAATCTTCAGAACCCTTGGAACTCCAGACGAAAAGACGTGGCCAGGGATTAAGCACCTTCCAGATTATAAACCTTGCTTTCCCAAGTGGGACAAGCAACCTCTCCAGCAATTCGTTCCACCTTTAGCTTCCTGTCAGGACGGTCTTAATTTATTGCAGGTACTTAATCAAGTAATATCTATAGGTCTAGCACGCTTTTTTTACAATAGCACAGTCGTATGCTGCTGTTCAATATTTATTTTTCAATGCAAATGTTGATTATGTTCACAGGAGATGTTAACGTACGATCCAGGTCAGCGGATATCTGCTAAATTAGCAATGGACCACAAATTCTTCTTCGACAACAAAATCTGCGCATAAGGGCACGTCGAAGGACGCAAAACTCGGTGGCGTATCAAAGTCAAGTAAGATGTCCTGTTGTTGTTGAAATTTCAAGCGTCTACATTGCGTATTATTACCTGTTGTGATATAATAATTGTTCGCTCGATGTTCTCGTTGTTATTAATATT
>JAHZNH010000060.1:0-11172 GCA_027744355.1 Tyrannoseira gladiata
GCCGTTTTTAAATTCATTTGTCAAATGAATCGAAATTGATGAATTACGAGACTTCAACATTGAATCTATCGTAGGAATGGAAGTAAGATCAGGCCTTCGTGTATTTGGATTGCATTTTGCAGCTATTTCTTTCTTTTTTAGCGTTATTGATTATTTCAATGGAACAATACCAGAATCGGCAATAAATACTTGTGACTCTTGCCTGCAACTGCGACGTCAATTTTTCATAGATTTCAGTCCGGTGCATAGTCCAGACTCCACAATCCAACGTAATAAAAAATCTTTTTTAATTTCTTCCGTTCTGAGCAACCCGCAATAGCGGCATACGCTCTCTTGCTCTCTTGTTAGTGCACGTCTGCCCCTTCATCAACAATTCCATTAGGCTAATTATATGTATCTGGGTTACTCTGTACATTCATTCCGCCTTCCACGCGAATAACATTTTCCACATGTGTTCCTCCTGTCACTTTTACTTTAAACATGATTATGATTGCTGATTATCATCTCTCCATGATGTGACTCACACGCACGCCACAATTTTGCAATATCATGACCATTCGTTTCATCATAAAACGATCCAGTCGTCCTAAATAACTTCATTTATACCGTTTGTGAGATAATTAAGAATCGGTCGGTTCAAATAAATTAAGGTAATGCAGAAAAAACAAGATGAACAAGTTTGGAATGCTGACAGAAAAGTCACATTTCCATTTGCTCAGGTTTGCGATAGGTTCTTTTTGGTTTTTTCCAGAGTGCATATCAAAATTTTCCAAGAGCAGACTGGTGTATTTTAATGATTTGAAGTGATAAAAACAATTCAGCATACCTATATATATACTTTAGCTTTAGTGTTGTTCCTTCTATCACTCGGCCGATTCTTCTGTTTGGTATATAAGTAGATTAAATATTGTCACGTGGGGTTTTTACATGGCTCAGAAGTAAGTAGTTGTTCATCAAAACCAGCATCGGTCTGGTTCCGTACATGAGCGAATATTTATACATGAAAAGAACATTATCAGTGGCGTGAAAAGCCCTTGAAAACGTCCATAGTGCAAGCAGAAGCAGACATTATAGCTCTCAGCAGCAGCCCACCATGTCTGTCTGAACACACAAAACGCCCGAAACAATGCCAAGTTGCCAATATGAAAAGGCAGTGGAGAAAATGGCATAGGTATTCCATTCCACATCTACACTACCATAATACAATATAGACTCGCATTTGTGTATGCTCACTGGAGGGTTTCAGATTACGCAAGCGATTTTTTTGCCAAAATACTTAGCTCCAGTGAAGGAGATGTGAATGTTGTATGACTATATATGCTTTTTGCAAATAGAAGTAATCCTGATGATGTCAACGCATAAAAGTAATTTTTGCTCGCAACTGGGCTTACTTTCCACATGTCATGAGTTGCGACTTGATGATTTCGTTTATGAAAATGAAAACCCATTAGCTAGACAAGAGGACAGGAAAGACAATGCGAGCTTTTCAGAGGATTACTAACACTCAAGAACCGAAGCTTTAACTTGAGCTGGACAGAGATTTTAAGAAATCCATTAATAGAAACACGTACCAAATAAGTATATGTACACTTTACACTAATGTGATAGAATGCCATCTCGTAAAATGTTTTTCTACAGATATTATGACGCGTATCCTTCTGGGATGCATGATCAGAACTTCCATTTATCTAGGTACAAATTATGAGCAGTCACAGTGACTACTTATTTGAATGTAACGTAAGGCACTGGTGAATTCATATAGGTTCATTATCACAGAAAATTGGTATTTTAAGGGTCTATTAATCAAATTATGTGAACCGTCGGGAATCAAAATAAATTGTAAGTTGATCCCTTCCGCTTTCTCCATATACATAAATATGTTCTACATATAAAAAGTACATATTATAGCTTTGATATATTGAATGAGTACAGAGCAAGAAACCCGAATTAAAATCAAGATGCTTTGAAATAATGGTAATAATACCACTTTCCGGTTAGGTTTCTTCACTCCTGAGAGTCCTATAAACCATAAATGAACACAATACATTCCTACCAACTACCAACTACCATCATACATTACAACCTACTACTTCCAAGTCAACCACGCAGAGTATCTAAATAAAGCTTTGTAGCATTTCTATATACGAAAGTCGATTCGATTCCATAATACTTTATTACCACCGCCAGAGAAGGATAAAAGCAAAGCTTATTATTGTGTTCATTATCTAGAACGTATCTTTTTCACTGGAATATTTTCCCCCCTCTCTCTCTCTAATTCGTTACGCTCGGTGGAAAAAATACGAGCAGAAAATTACTGCATTTCATTTTTTGTGCTTTGCTTGAGTACATGTGTAAAATTTTGGCTTCGTCTTACTCATCCGCAGATTTCGCGAAGGAAGCGGAGGAAGAGCAAGCACGTTTTTTTTCATTTCTTGCGTACATGTACTAACCAAGGAGTAGTTCGTTCGTGCTCTATCCAAATCTCCATTTCAGCACCAACCATCCTGACATCATCAAGATCATCTTTGTGAGTGAATTAACCAAGGAGTAGTTCGTTCGTGCTCTATCCAAATCTCCATTTCAGCACCAACCATCCTGACATCATCAACATCATCTTTGTGAGATTGTGAGTGAATTTGTGACTCCATGATTTTGTCATTCATCTCCTTTTTTGAAGCAGAAATATCCACATTATTACTCATTTTTATAATATCTTCCCACATTAAAAATCAGAGCAAGATGGCCCACGATCATGATCTCGACAAGTACTATGAAGTATGCATGCAACTAGTGGAGCAAGCGTCTGAGGTAACAATAATATTATGAACAACAACAAGTCTCATAAAGTTAGTTCGTATTTGGGCCTGCTCCGGCAATAACTATCATCGTTTTGTTAAATTAAATTCAACTCCCACAGGTGATTCGGCAAGCCTTCTCGAAGGCTAAAAAGGTTGAGACGAAGACCAGCGATATTGACCTCGTAACGGAGACTGACAAAGAAGTAGAGGATCTTTTGATCAATGGGTTGAAGAAAGCATTTCCTAAACACAAGTAAGTCGTCATTACTGAAAAAAGCAAAAAGTAATAAAAAGAGCAACAACATATAGTATGTATTTACCTATCTAGTACATCGTTAAGTTTAATGGTAGAGTTTACATTAGATGTTGTTCAGTCTTATTGTGCCTTTACCAGTAAGCTGAAGTTCTCATTATTGGTTTCGTTCACTTCAGGTTCATCGGGGAAGAGTCCGTGTCCGGCGGGGCAAAATGCGTTTTAGAGTTTCCGGTCAAACAGGTAAGCATTTATCCATAAAGAAGCATAATTTTCAAATTATGTATATCAATATCATAGTAGCTTTTCTGAGTACTTGAGCATTAAGTAATTATTGTTTATTATTGTCCATAATTTCGTAGAGTTGAGCAAGGCTCTGATTTGTTCTGAGTGTGGAACGAGTCCTGATCCAGAGCGGCGGCGAATCGTAATGAAAAATCTAACCTCCGTGCTGGAAAGATGTCATGGGTAAGAGCTTGGCGAATGAAAAAAAATCCAAAAAATAGAAAAGACCAACAAAAAACTTCATCATGCCGCATGACGTCCAATTAATTTAATAATTGAATAGTGGCGAATGAATGCAGAAAGCACCCTCAATAATTTATTTCTCTCGTCTTACGTATCTAGTATGAGAGTAATTGGAACATGCTGCTGTGCCTTGGCATTTATCGCCTCGGGTGGTGTAGACGCCTTTTTTCACATGGGCATGCACGCATGGGACGTTGCTGCCGGATGGCTAATCGTTGAAGAGGCTGGAGGTTACCTCTGTGATGTTACAGGTTTTTAAAAATCACAGTTAAAATATTTTTTACAGCAATAAGTAATGCTAATGGAAAAGGGAATTAGTACTATCAACTATCATTTGTACTGCACGTTACATCCATGAGAAAATTCATGCGGCATGAACAAGCTTTTGATTGGTCATTTGTGGTGTAGCTCGTAATTATTATTTCAAGAAAATTTTCAAACGTACCAACGTCAATAATATCAATTACAGAACGAGGGCTCTTGGTTCGGCGGCGATGTAAGTTCTAAACATTTACCCGGATTTTTAATTTAAATAACTATCATTAAGAGGCTAGAGATCTAACTTTGCAGTTTGATTACTGGTATTCATAAAATAGTGACTACTTACTACCTTTCCTTTTACATCTTCAAATGTTTACGTACCAAAATATAAGATGTAGAGGGATTCATTCTACAATTTAGTTGTGGTTTGCTCTAATGTTTTCCCAATTTGCCCCGGTGGCGATCGTAGGAATATGGCCAATGTTGCTAGCGGTGGATTCGATGCTTACTTCGAGTTCGGGTTGCATGTAATAACCACAAAATAACATACATTTTACGATCACAAGCAAACACCAATTATGTAAATTGCATTTCAACATAATTTTTCCTAAAATGTGTGGCTTGAAGGCTTGGGACATGGCTGCTGGAGATCTAATTATACGGGAGAGTGGTGGAGTTGTGCTCGATACCACTGGTAAACAATTTTATGTAGTTATTTAATTGTCTCCTTCCATCTTGTAAACTAAGCTTCATTTTCTTTGAACTGATGATTGTTCTACATGTTTACTTTTACTTTGGTTTCCTTTTCCATTAGCAATGATTATTAGTTTTTGTTGAACATAATTTTCCTTCTGAATAGTTACCCAACAAGACATTCATTTAACTTTTAATTTGATGTAGGTGGACCATTCGACGTTCTCAACCGACGCGTCCTCTGCGCATCTTCTGAAGCGCTGGCCAAGCAAATTGTCCCACTTCTGGAGCATCATTGAGCTGGAACGAGACTGAAAAACTGTTTGCATCACTCTCTCTCCAAACAAATCAATTCACGTATTATTTGGACTTCCAAGCTAAAATCATCTCTCTAACTCCTTTGAAGAAGAGTTCTAATCTACCCATTGCAAATTATAGTAATTACGCATGAGCCAATTAACGTTATTATTTTACCGAGGGTATATCAATGTATTACTCAATTAAACCCACCGTTTACTTCATTTTCAACCGGAATATTAATTACTTAACTAGCTAAAATGTGTGTAATACATGAATGCATGGGCGGAAAATCGTATTATTGTTCGTGGTATAAGTGGGTCGTGTTTGCTGATGTGCTTTCAAAATGAAGTTAGTGTGTAGTGGTTTGCTTTCATGTGATTATTCACATTCCGGCTTAAAAAAGTCACGTTTTAATTTTGGAAAAAGGCTACGTACTTACTTATTTTCATGTCATGCATAATTCCATTTCGACCTTGTTGTCAATGTGTGTACGTCTCCTGTAGAATTAGATAATTAAATATTGTGAAAAATAACATGTACTTTATTATTTTATTACTATCTATGATCATATTATGATTATTATATTACTTATTTGAAAAAAACATCCCTTCAGTATGTAGCTTCAACATTATATGTGTGTTAAACAAATCTTGGAGATGTGGATGCTGAAATCAGATGAAAACTTATGTATGTATGTATCTACAAATATTTTCTAGGTTAAATACGTTATAAAAACTTTTAAGGTAACTGTACAAAGTGTACAGCGCGCTAAATATATTGTACCTAAAACTAGTAGTGTGGGTTAGAAACTCGAATAGTTTCTGACGTAATGTCAAAACTATATCGATAATTTATGTCCTTCCTAGAAATTGTAAGTTAAAAATACAGGATATTAAGTTACTGTATATAAACGTACACATACTAATTTGAATAGGTCTATTTTAAGCTGCTGTAAATATATCCTATATGTATAGAGAAGTGAATATGTGTGTAGTTATGATGAAATTAATGTGATTAATTGTGAGTAAGTGTATACATACATAACATCAGGAATGGAATGTGAGGAAAGTATATTTTCGTCTACTTTCTAGGTTATACTCAACCAATGTTAAATCATGTATTATTCCTAACCGAAATCGGATAATCAAAGTCGTTCTTTGTGTTCAATTGAAATTAACTTCATTTCAACGCTTTCGGTAGGTTTAAAAAGGATCAATTTTTGCATTGACCATTAAGTAAGTATCTATATACCACATTACCTAGAGTATTCTCAATTTGATTTATGTCGTCTCATTGCCCAAACTATGGTGGCAGCGGGTTTAATTCTTTGTTTCATTATCATGTAGGACCAAAATTAAGCATTGGTGTTAAATAAACTCTTCCAATTATTTTAAAATTTATGCCTTCGTCCGTGTTCCTCTAATTTAGTACGGTAAACGACTTCATCCTGCGTAATTAATCAGGATCTTGACAAAGTCATTAATGACATAAAATGCATTCATGCCCATACTTCCTATTTCTAGCCTTTTCTCACAGGAGATTCATCATTTGATAAAACAAAAGACCTCTTCCACAACCTACGCCATAATTCAGCACAAAAAGCTCTATTCCCTTAACTTTCACTGAGCATCTAATCACACAGGTAAACCTCCCATATATAGTACGTCTTTGTAACATAACCATTGTTAGTAAATCCCAGCATGGAGATTCATGAAGCTGTCATTCAATATTATGATCCCTTCATCACAGCACCAAACCCAAACTCCCAACATTTCCGGCACCATCTCCTCAGGAGCAAATGATGAATTGCAAAAATGAATGCAAAACTCATTCGATTTTTTTATTCGGTCATCATTCAATACAATTTATCATCGGTTTGCTCGCGTTAAAGCAAGATTTCGTTCAAACAAAGTCAGAAGAGCCCTTTTTATTGCATTTTGTGCGAAGGCACAAAAAAGGATCCCTTTGTAGTGGCAGTCAGGCATGCAAAAAAGCATCACCATCGTTCACATCACATCATCAGTTTCAAGTACTTGAAAGCAATCTGTAGAGGGAACCCCCTCGCTACTTAAAAGACAAATCTTTCTCTGTGGGCAAATGAATCCCGAGCACTAATGATTCTATAATATCATCCCATCGCAGAAGCAATGATACAAAGTGAGTATGTATTTATCTGCTTTTCATCATCATCTCCAAATTCAAACTATAAACTTGTGTGAGCTCCGCGTTATTTACTTTTCTCATCCTGTTCAGCCCAGCTATAAAGTTGCACCTATTAACGAAACAAATCCTCACTCCCCGAAGAAGATCATCATCGCCAGGCGAGAAATGCAATCTTCTGAAATAGGTATTCATAGGGAAATTGGATTTTGGAGAGAGAAATTGGTTATACGAAGTAAGATTAGGATGGATGACGAAGTAGACTTCGCCGTTATTGTGCGACCACCACCACCACTGCCGTCTGCCACCCATGTTTGAGCTTGAAAGCGAGAATGAGATTTCCTAAGTGCAAAAAATCCCATTCCATATTTCACATGGTGGGAGCAACGTGCTATTCGTATCACATAATCTTGTTGGGAACAATGGACCAAAAAATCTCAGCAAATACGTACTTCCCTTGAAGAAGAAGTTTGTTTTCCCCATATATTTACACGCTGTAAGCAATGTCCGATAACATGGTGGAAACCGATCGCCTCGAAAAACTTTACTTTGTTCGCGTATGGGCAAAGTGCAACTTCCTCTTTCATTTCCCGTCGGCGAAAAAAAACGACTTTTCAACTTGGCCGAACAAAGCCTTCAGCACATTACACCAAATGCCACACATACGCTACCTCAAGTTTGGATCATCCGAGATGCTTCCACACACACACACAAAGGCTCGTTCAAATTCAATGAATTTGCACTTTCGATCAAAGTGTCACGCGCCTAAGTTAACGGATACTTGTTAAAAAAAGTTTTTCTTACGTAATGCGTTTTAGATGGGGTGATGGGAGCCTAAGAAAATTTCCCAACTTTGGGATAGCGTACAACGCAAACATGTTTTTAAAAAGTCACAACAAAGCATGACTTCACAGAGATCTTAGGGGAATGGGGAAACCTTGTTATTCCCTTCAGTGATGACACAATTCTCCAGGAGCTTTAAACATGTAAAAAAATAGTTTGTACTTTCCAAAAATAGATGCTTTGAAATTTTCATGGCTGCCAGGCCTGCCTTATAACTTTCGATTTCTTCCTTTTCAAAATGAAATTCCCAAAAACTGGATCATGATTATTAGCATATCTCCCGTCCAGCAGTTACTAACTACTTAAGCCATATCTAATCTTATCAGTTTTCCTTCAAGAATTTTATCCCCACGTTTAAATGGAAGAGAAGCGCCCGCCGAATTCGGATAGTGTAATACACAAAATCTGGATCCGTATCGCGTCGTGCAGAATCACAATTTAAATTCATTTCGGATGCAGCCCTGTCTCCTACAACGATAAATCGCCGGTTGGGCTTAATGAAACTGCGAAGAATGAATGATACAAGAGATGAGACACCAAATGCTGCTGCTGGTATACAAGACTCGATTCAACCCAGGAAAGCATAATTCTCCTCCTATACATTTCTTGGAAGAAATATTTCCGTCTTCCTTCGTGCTTGCTTTCTCGAGTGCTTTCAAGCCTACAACCAGCATCAGTATCTTTTCTATTTGCTGCGTGCTATTAATGTAAGTAATACAAGTGTAAGCAGTAGAGATAGAAGGACTTGCGATCTCCCATGTCGACTGAACCAATTAAATTATAATAATTACACTTTTACACGATGCCCGCTTTTTTGTCTTTCTCGGAGGCTCTCAGCATCTCAGGAAAAAACATTTCTCCGTCGCATTATATATAGTTTTTTTAGTGTCCCAGCATTTCCTCCGTCACAAGCACTCGCACTCGCTCGCCATTTCTGTATTATCCTCTCACAAAAATGGACCAACTCGCAGCTCGAAACTCATCTCATGAAGTAGACTTTTACTTAGGAGTCCATCTAGTAGCTTAAGTAAATGTCTAGGTTGTAGCTAGCGAGTCGTAAGTTGGATATTATTATCCCGAAAAGAATTGTCTGGTTATTTTTAATGGCCTTTTATTTCTCTTCTCTCTACACGCCTTTTGTTATTGAACGAATGATACTCGGCGGATCGGATCTTGGCGGGATGATGGTGCTGCTGATGATGATTATCCTACTACTACTTACTAAAACTACAGACAAGGACCACGGACAGAACGCTTAAAAACGTCGGCTTCCACTGTGTTATAGAATGACTTTCGTGAAATACGAGTCACTGAAAATCAGCTGCCGGGGGATTGTAATAAAAAATGAAAGTGTGCCGTGAGAGAAAAAGCAAGTAACATATAAGTATTAACGACGTGCGTGCTTCTCTTTTTAATGGAGCCATTGCATGATTTTTTTGGCCAGGAGAAAAGAGGATCACGAAACGTGGAAAACATCTTTCTACTTATTAGCCCACGCAGACCAGCCAGCTCTCTGGAAAATTAGAAGAGGACTTTTTTTCTCGCCTAATTCTTTCAAACGAAGTTTTCCTCTTCACTCCTCATCCCCAACATCTTCCATGGAATTTTCTGCTGGGGGGCTTGAGCTGGCAAAAATTAACCTGATCATTCAAAGTGACATCCTTAAATAGCGAGAGAAAGTTGATTAACACATGAGAGAGTCTTGGTACTTCTTATAGTCTGGTGCGGCAAATAAGTCTATCCAAACAAATTACCACATCCTCTGAATTCCTGGAAACAAGCAACAGAAGTCCTAAGAAGGGCAACACATGAAAGATGTGATTATCCTCGTGTAATAATTCTTCTCTTGTAAAAAAAATCATCCATATGAATGAGCTGAATGCCAGCACGAGCATGGTCTATTTTAATTTCCTTCCAAAGCCGAGCGTGAATGGTTTTTGGGTTTATCCTGTAAAAATGTGGTTTTCATTAAGGAAATTAGGACACACCAAAAAGTTTATCCTAAGGCTCATGTTGAATTTTTTTTTGTCGGACTTACCTGAGGAATGTATTTAATATGGAGGGAGTATTTAAGTTAAGCGGACTTTTTTTTGAATTCCTCTTGTCGCTCGATATTGTACTCGTACTTCTATCTTCTTACACGATTCTTCCTCCCGAGATCAATTTAGTCAGCAAGCTGCGTTGTCCTTTAATATAAGTATGCATATATTTTGCATTAAGATTCATAAGCGCTGAACACTGAATACTTGCTTGGCAAAGAGAAGAAAAGTCGGATCAAGAAAGGAAGCCAACAGGCAGGAAAAATACAGTGACCAGGAGGAAGAAAATGGCATGACATGTCAAAGCCAAGAAACAGACGAGATTGACTTCTGGCTATGTACGGCTCACATGAAATCATAATACCTCATGGGTGAACCCTAAAACACCATATATACCTTCATAAAAAGGTAAGCGGACTTTTTTTTTGAATTCCTCTTGTCGCTCGATATTGTACTCGTACTTCTATCTTCTTACACGATTCTTCCTCCCGAGATCAATTTAGTCAGCAAGCTGAGTTGTCCTTTCATATAAGTATGCATATATTTTGCATTAAGATTCATAAGCCCTGAACACTGAATACTTGCTTGGCAAAGAAAAGAAAAGTCGGATCAAGAAAGGAAGCCAACAGGCAGGAAAAATACAGTGACCAGGAGGGAGAAAATCGCATGACATGTCAAAGCCAAGAAACAGACGAGATTGACTTCTGGCTATGTACGGCTCACATGAAATCATAATACCTCATGGGTGAACCCTAAAACATATATACCTTCATAAAAATGTCTTTTCCTTCTAGGAAATACTAAAACTGAACCAGCTGCAGCGAACCTCGCAAACGAGCAGTGTGTTTACATCTGGCTATGTCGCGTGAAAACAGAAGTACGTAGCAGTAGTTAAGCATATTCCCTTTTGCCAACAACTTCAGCTCTCCGATCCAGCCCTGGCTCCCTTTTCAGATTAGATCGAAGCGCTGGATAAAAACAACTCATTTCATCCACCCATCCAATTTCCCTATCGGGTCTACGCAACCCTACTACATGGACAAATAAACGTATGAGACGCTATATGACGCTGCTCCTTGAAAGTATTGGCGTCTAAAGAAAGGCACATGAGTAACGTGAGGTCTTGTTCTTGTTTTCATACAATTATGATTATGGCAGCCTTAGTTTACAAGTTTACTTACTATGACATGTACCTAAAATACTACATATAGGTATGAATTTATTGTAGCTCTTGGAAAAGATGCCTCAGTCATAGTCCAGTTTTCCAGGGCAAGCCTTTCACATCTTTGTGGCTTGG
>JAHZNH010000061.1:0-20464 GCA_027744355.1 Tyrannoseira gladiata
CCGGTGTATTTATCTATGTATATTTAGTTATCGCTTTCGGAAAAGTTTATAGCAGATCAAAACAACTCCGCGTGCCTCTGGTGATCGTGGCAGAATATTTAGTTAGTTCAAGACTATTCCGTTCCTTGGGAAAGTATGTCTTTTTTGATGAAGAACAACAATTATCAAGATAGCTTAAGGATTGATCCTCCTTGATGGGAGTGAAATCGTTTGCTAAGACATTCTCGTTTGTCCACTTTCAAAAGAATTCAAATGGAGCACCGACCTTTAATTATGGCCTTTTATCACTCAATTGAATTACTATGGTGTTATTATAGCGAGCACTTCTTGTTGTTTCAGGACAGTTTAAGTGATGACAAGAACTTGCTTGAAGAAACAATTATTTTTGAGACTCCGCCTGGAAAACGATTTTCCCTTTTTTGCTTCTATTTCCTGCTGCACTCTCTTTTTTCTCTCACTCACATATCAATGAGGAGCCTGTTTATAAATTCCTTCGCCTCCATAATTAACAAATTTCTTTTAAAGTGAAGGTTTTTGAAGGGAAGAAGTATCTGGTTTCGTTTCTACTCGTTCGTTCAGTTGAATAATAAATGGGTGTTTTGCTTTCTGGGACTAAAAAGGGAAGGGCATGTGGACGGTTTCAAAAGAGAGCGAGAGGCTCCAGTTGAAAAAATAAAAGAGAGAGTGTTTGTGCAGCTTTCCAGCAGAGTTGTGAAACAAGACTGGTCTACTACAAGAAGTAGAGCCTCGTATTCCCAAAGAAAAAAATAGTTTTTTCTCCTCTTCCTCCTTTCCCCAGTCTTCTCATCCATGCAACAAGGAAAGGATCATGGAACAAACATGAGCAACTCAATACATGCATTTTCCCCAACAATATGCTTAGGCATTAAAAGCGTCTCTAAGTATGCCCATAATACATTCATTTTTATGAGAGAAAGTAGTAACCTGAAAGCCTGCAGGCTTCTTTCAACTTCAAGAAAAAATCCTTCATTTTTCTCTTCGTAATAGTACATGTGGCATCACACAAGTTCCCTGCATTCACAAAAAAATAAAGCCCAGAGATCTCACAATCTTTTCATTTGAGGTCTACACAGCACGTATGTCAAATGAATATATTTCTCGAGTATTTATTCAAATCTTGTACCATAAAAAAGGGAGTTCTGTTGGTGATCTTTCTTCCCCATCGCCCATTCATCAGAGGACTAGTACATAATTTCATATTTATTTTTTCCATAAACTTTCCCACTTTCCCTAGATTATGTTAGTTTTTTTGTCTACTCGGGATTAAAAGAGGCTTGAGTCATGGGATAAGGATACTGTTTTCTTTTCATTCATTGATAACGCTAAGGCAGACAATGATGGAAGGAGGCGATAGCGAAAGAACAAAGTAGAGGAAGAAACAGTAGTAGCAGCAGCAAAGGACAACTTTTTTCTCTCCATTTCGCACTTTTGCCATCGTTCCCCTGCTGTTTGCGGCACACCATTCTGATGCATTTTGGGAAAGGAGGAGAAAGAATGGGCGAAGACGACTAGAAGGATTGTGACAAAGAAGACGGCAGAGGAACGCGAGCCAGTACCCCTCAAATCGGAGAAGGAGGAGGATGTACGGATCGCATCACAAGGATTCGCATTCACTTTCGTGGAAGTACAGCATGCTGCCGGGCCAGCCTCACTCGCTTCGTACCACATCTATTGACTTAGGGAGTCAAGACGAAAGCTCCACACAATGTGTTTCACATGTTTCCAGCGGAACCTTCTGTAGCACTATTTTGCGGAGACGTATGGAAAGTATGCGAAAGTAATGGGAAAGGGAAGAAGATCCTCATTCCAATCTCTGCGATATATCTTTTCCTTTCTCCCCAGCCCTATTCTGCTACACCACGATAAAAACGACTCACGTTGCTGATGATGCGGCGGAAGAACGGAAAAAAGTACTGTAGCAATGTTACTCACTCCTACAACTGCTTACTACGATGACGACGAAGACTACTACTACTACATGCTTATTGCACTTTTGGGGAGATTGTTTGACGTCGTTGATAGCACAGAATATTTTCCCACTTTTATATCTCGCCCATTCTTCGGTGCACAGTGTCTGTCCAATAGTAAGAGCATGACAAACGTAACTGGACTTTCATTTTTTTTCAGAAAGGGATATTAGCGCGAGTCCTTTCTTTTCTGAAGACCGTAGTCCCATTATCATTAAGCAAGTAGCAGCATCATCCCACCGCCAAAAAATATTCGTTGCTCGCTTGCTTACTTTTTAATGAGTCTCATATAAGTGAAGCGAAACTTGCACAAAATTTGTCTCTCCCTGTCGGTGCAATTAGTTACTGATGAAAAAGTGAGTAATCATGACTCGGGCTATTATTGGCAAACATTTTACCCCATTTTTTGATCCATCATGAAAGGCTTGAGCTTAAGTGAGTACGTTGGAGTTGGAAGATTTACCTTCACACATGCTTGCCATTTTCATGGCTCAATACCACGCTACATGCATACGCCCTCCGTTGCATGTAATTTAATAACGCTGAAGGAGGGATTGATGAGGATGACGAGGAAGGAGCGTGATAAACTTATCTCTTCATTAATGGATGGGGAACCGCAGCAAGAGAGCGTCATGCTTGAAGAAAGTACTATCATGACGAGTAAGATGATCAGCAACAAGACCGTACCTTTTCTCAATTCCCGAATGGATGTCATCCTGAACTTCCACTCCAGAGGAGGATAATGATACGGGCAAATAGTAAAGTAAAGGCATGCATTCTCACATAAAAAAGCACACCATAAAATAATGTGATGAGGAGGTGGGACAGGATTCATGACTAGCAGTGTTTTTAGTGCTATTACTCACTTCCATTATATTTTGCTATACTGATAACCAATGGGCAAGAGTATATCAGGTCCGAAGTAAACAGTAAAAAATATTTACACGTCACCACACCAAGTTGGCGAAATAATATACGGAAATAATGCAAATTTTAGGGAAATAGCTCAAGTACCGGTTGCATAGACGTGTCTAGAGTCCCAGAAAAAGGAATAGTGCTTTCCTTCCTCACCCACCTAATAACTACGTAGATATGTACTAAATAATGAATGGTATTAGTGGAACTACCGTTAGGATTAGCTGAAAGTTGGATGGTGAGCCGTAGAGCATGATATGTTGATCTCCATGAAATTGTGCCACTAATCTAATATGGCAATCCCCTAATTGACTGTTTTACTGGGAAGGGTTGTGCCAACCGACGGGCGAAAATATATAATGTATACCCAACGCGTAAGAGGGAATGTGTCAATGGTTAATGATGAGAAGTTGGTTCCACATGCCTTGTGATTATAAGGCTGACTGTACGCACTTCGCTATCTATCCTCCACTCGGTTCTGCAGAAATTGAGGAGTGCATCGATAGACCGAAAAATACAAACGCATACCCAGGAGTTCGTTTTTCTTATCTTTAATTCAATACTCTCACAAAGAACAATCCTACGTGCATAAGATATGTCACCCAAGGTGCTCAAGTACATTCAAATTTAGCCACTTCGGCAGTAGAGAAGTGTCAACTGCTTTATGGCCAGATTTTATTTACTTACCCAAACTAAAGATTTTGCCAATGGATTTGTTCGAAAAAATCCTATTTATCCCTCTGTCCGACAAAAGTACACATTTCCTTTGAATTCAATCGACTCGCTCTGAAAAGTTGAAGGACCATTGAAAATGTGGAATTAAAACCGCTAAAGTATTGCCATTCGCGCACAGATGCGAATTAAATGGGGAAACTTAGGAAAACGATAACGGTTTACTGGCTCCTATAGGCCATACACTTACAGTTTTAACATACCATAGTACACTTCTTGGAAGTAAATATAAGCTGTGACTTATGACCACTGTAATGCGATTCATTCCATCACAATCCACACGCCTTACATTACATTCCGTGGGCCAAGCACATGCTGAAAAAACCAGCTGCTTGGAGTTGGATTGGAATAATGGAGAAAAGGGGCTTTCACTGAACGACCGACCGACCGACCATACCATACGACTTGCTTCAGAGAAAGGCATGCAGAAAAAAGCCAGCCTCAGCGCGAAGTGGTCCGACTCGTTTGGTTTGGCCTGTCTGCTAAAAAAACAGCAGTATTACATTTGGACTACTAGGAGAAATGTCTTGTGCGTAAAAACTTATTTTAATATTGCCTCATATCCCGAAAAATCCAACATTATTACAATTTTTAAGCTAGCAGAGCAACGCTCATTACGCCCCAAACCGTAACGTAATGTTACATTCTAGTGGATTTCGCATAGAGCACGCCAAGCATTTCTCCATTTTTTTACAGTAATGCAGAGGGAATATAAAACACTACACGATATAATATATATTTTTTCCTCCTCAGTGGTTTCAAATAACTGATGCAAAACTCAAAAAAATATCTTGGTTCAGTGCTTCAAGTTGTATGAACTGTACCATGATGATGATTGCGGTGATACAATTTCGACTCCTTTCGCACAAGCGGAGAGAGGGGGAAAAATCTCTTTCGCAAATGTCCTAACTTCATATCGCCTTTTAGGTGATCGCTGCGTATGCCATTTTGCAAGGATCGTGAGGGTAAGTAAATACCCATACGACTTCCACCAGCATCCCACTTTCTCAACGTTTGTCTTTTATTCTAGCTCCGAAAAAAATTTGCTTTTTACTTACTACCTCTCTTTCTTTTCTTACCTAAAAGCTAGAGGCTCTGTATAAAAAAGTGTTTCTTTTTTGTAGCAAGAACAGAAGAGCAACAAAGACCATACATGGTTCTCACAATAAGGATGGTAATGATTGCAACAATCTTGGCGATGCCTTCACATAGTGTGATGAAATCGTTCCAGTCTCCCAACATTTTTTTCTCGCAGGAATAATTCCAGGGGAAAATATAAGTATGAAATCTCCCGAAAAAGATTAGGGTGGAAGGACAGGATGGGATAGGTTATCTGTAATAATATTTTCCCTTCTTATTTCCCGTTTTTATCCTCCGTCCTGATAACTCGTGGAAGGATATGTTAGGACGTATTTACAAAGCTATACAGAAACAATGACTCCTTCCTCTGTGATAAAAAAGATGCATTTATTTTCCCTTCGCTCCTCCACTACTTATTTTCCTACTGTCCGGTTCTATTAATATTACATGCTTATTCGTGCTTCATTACTAGAGCTGTAGTTCGAAGGAATTGATTGAATGAAAAAAAAGAAACGAGAAAAAAAGCCCACGACGATACAAGATCATAGTTTCCTTCCTTCTCTATCTCCTCTTCTTTTTTACATTATTTTGCCGTAGTGTAGCCGGTCCAACGCTGCTGCACTACAGCAGCACAATATCAGATTTTTTTGTCGCTTTCTCTTCCCCCGTCCGGCTCCATCCTGTCGTCGACAATTTTTTTTATCTCTCTTGATGTACGAGTCGAGCGAAATCACAAAGAGGAGAGAGTCAAATTTTTCGTTTCTTCACTGCAATCGCTCGCTTTTTATTAAAGTAGAACACACTATTTAAGACGTGTCAAAGCGTCAATAAGCACAAAAATCTCTCACCATCATTATCCTCATCATCTCATTTTTCCACATTACTCAAAAAATGTTGACCCAGCTGTTATTGCATGTTTCCTTATTGACTCACTAATTCTCACGAATCCTGTACTCGAACAAGACAAGCATAGAAGAGAGTGCGGGTGGAAAAATAATACCGTGATGATCTCGTTGAAACCGCACTTTACTTCAAGTCCTCTTTTAAAAACAATGAGTGACTGCTTAAACCTACCCGAAGAGCTGCTGCTATCGAAAAGTAAGTGGAGGTGACAAGTAAACGAAAGTTGGGGCAGATAAAAAATTGGGTACATGCCCAACCCACGCCACTCCGTGCCACTCAACACAATTCTAATTCCACATTTGATTCGAACTCAAGATGATGGGGAATCTGCCTCTATGTCAACATCGAATACGTGACAAATTTCCAGCAATGTGTTCAATTTATTCTAGTGTCTGTAAACATCTCGCTCAACTCCTCAAGTCTAATTCAAACCAAGGGATTGCTTCAAAACAGTTGTTAAACCACTCTTCAAATCAAGGATACGGCTTAGGGGGAAACCGAAAGATTTTTACGGAAAATATCTCACAAACTTACTGTTACATACTAACCTTGCTATTTTGATGCATTAAAAGACGCGTGTTCTCTCTCTCATGTAAGTCATGTCCAAAACGTACAACGACTTACACAATTACCCATTCCATTCTCAAGCTGCCCATTTTCCTTCACCAGAAGAGTGGAAGTGTGTTTTATTTGGATTCTGGAGAGTAAAAACTAAATTCCTTTACTTTATTATGCCGGGGAGTGATGAATGAAGATGGCCCAATTCTGCAGAAAATCGTGAATGGTGCAACATTCATAAGAAACGCCCAATACACATCAACATTCATCCCATTCCAGCACAGATTCCCGGAACCAATTCTACGCCAAAATGAACCATCTATGGCATCAAAGGAAAAGATATTTACTGAATGGACGCACGTGCCCAACATATGCCATTAATTGGCCTCTAATCTACCCGATGAATCAGCCAAGCTTGGCTAGTCATTCTTCATTTAAGTCACTTGTTCAAAACTCACATGGAGCCATTTTTTGGATCTCCTTACCAAAAGAGCCTCGGTATTTTTATTACGATGTCCTAACGACTAAAGAAAAAGAACGAAGAATATGCTTGCAGAAATAAAGGATTTACAACCGCTTCAATCGATTTGGTCTTTGGTCGTTCATTCATCTTTTAAATTCCCACATGCCCATCACTATTTAATCTCCACAGCCACTGAAATCGGAAGTTAAGATGAAGGCTTTCAGCCAAAAAAATGCTTTGATGACCACCACCTCCATCACCGTTGTGACAATGATTTTTACTACGGTAGATAAGACCTCGTGAAAGACAAGCGTGTGGCAGGTTTCATCTAAAAATGAATTGAATGGAGAAGGGTTGTAGAAAAGGTAGTAAAAATAAATGGTTCTCATCCCATGTACGAGAACAGCCATATATGGAACAAGTATGCATGTATTAAGGAAAGGAATAAAAATTTTCGTAGTACAAAGGAGTTGCTAGAATTGGCTGACACGAATTGTTACGAACCCCATCAAATATTTACTCATCCCTTTACCTTCGAATACATTCGCATTTTCACTAATAATGTTTACAGTTATCATCATCGTCATCACGACCACATCGTTTTTTCTCCTTCCGGAGATAGATATGTTCGTATGTACGTACGCACATGAAGTACTAGTAGATTAGGTCCATGAATGCATAGTCCATACACATGCAACCATGTCAACCGTATTCGGAGAAATGTGAAGAGGGGCATTTTTCCTGTGTGGAAGAAGTGATGATGAGCTGTAGTCACACCAATCGTTGGTCACACATGCAAAATCACTTCCCCTCACAGATAGGAGGAGAAGGATTGCATGCAAACATAAGTTTTATTTGGGAACTCATGTAGAGTAAACAAATGTTCTGTACCTAGGCCTATTTCCCCTTCCACTAGACTTTCACTTTCCCCCAGTAGACATGCTCTCGTTTTCTCCTCCCTCGGAATGACTGGCGTGGAAATACATAAGTACTTGCCTCGTTGGTTTCGCCGTTGAATTGAAATTGCAGACTCGATGTTGAACCATGTCAAACAAAACTAAAAAGTGGAGAGAGAATTTTAGATTGCCTAGCTATTACACAACTACTTTCCCCACTCCTGTTGTAAACCAATTATCACTTTTTTCATCGCGAAATCTCAAAAGGAATCTGGAAAATACCTTGTTTCGAATTAAATTGAAGCGTTGGCATGGTCTCTGTGGAGATAGGATAGGAATGAGAATCTCCCAGCCTTTTCATTTCAAATCAAGTCCTCTTGTCTCCATCCTCATTCGAACGAGGCAGAACAAG
Organism: Tyrannoseira gladiata; assembly: GCA_027744355.1. Classification (NCBI taxonomy): domain Eukaryota; kingdom Metazoa; phylum Arthropoda; class Collembola; order Entomobryomorpha; family Entomobryidae; genus Tyrannoseira; species Tyrannoseira gladiata. Next base: position 7,948 of record JAHZNH010000061.1, read on the forward strand.
TCCTACTTTATTTAAGCTTACAGTGTTTGCTCTTCCCTTTCCTCCTCTTGACAATGAGATTTTCAGATGAAAATTATGAGAAGCACGAATAAGATCAACTCTTGAAAATGTCATGTCGAAAGAGTACAAAACCTTATTATTACCTACCCTCCAGGAATGATGGTGATCATGATGATGATGATGCGACGCCCTGAGAGGGCAAACCGCAAACTCAATTTTGTAGTAGTAAGTACCATCGGTGTGATAGTAATGCGATGCTGGGTGGAATGGGAGAAGGAGGAGAAACAAAAGCGCGAAGTGCCCGTTCCCATCTCAGCGACCTCAATTCCTCCACTTTTATTTTAAATGTCAGAGGCGGAAAGAAGATGAAAGATTGCTTTTTAAAGAGAACTGCATGCTTCAATCACAATCAAATAGTTTCATATTGCCTGATTCAGACTGACAAGGAGAATGAAATGGGCACATCGTCTTTTAAAAGCGCTACTGAAACTATATCGAATATTTTACGTGTGAGCCACCTCCACACCACGCTATTCTCTGAATAATGAAGGAAAGTGAGTTGGATTACGTGGAAAATCCAGCTGTAATATAATAATAAAAATGCATTAGTCGAGTGAAAGGGTTGCATCCTAGCCTCACAATTTTCCGACATATCTCAGTCTCTGGTATGGTGGTGTGTATTGCATGAGAAGAGAGTAAAAGAGAATATGGCAGGTAATAAGTGGGAAGCCGGTGTGTGTGTATTAATGCTTCTCGGCACACAATCGGTTCCTTCCTGGGATGGGACCGCTTTCTCCCATCTAATTCCCTACATTGCCACAACCCAAATTTATTTTCCTTTTTTGAAGAGCCATAACCAACTCCATTATTTATCACGTTACTATAAAAGTAGATTACAACCATTCCTTCGGAGGTAGGTGGAGTGGGGAGATCGTTACAGCAGATTGCAACTTGGGCATGGACATCGCCACATTCATTCGAATGGATTTAGTACATGGATTCGTTCCTAACAGAGAGAGAAAGAGAGAGAAATCCAGCGTGGAAAGTTTTCAACAGGACTATGAATAATTTGCCCCGACCTATCTTAAAATCTTAAGGGATGTGCTGGCAGATATGATTTTGTTCCGACAGAAAAAAAACAGTAAGTATTGTTAATGCTTCCATTGTTTTAAATGTGAAAGGGGAAACACAATGACGATACGGAGCAAGTCCACCATTTAAATTGAAGAGCAAGGGCACGAACAAAGGGATATGTATGTGGAAGCAGTGGGGCTCCAAAAGTTGAAAGAAGAGAGGTTAGAGAAGAGGAAATTGAAAAGTGAGTGGGAAAAGGGGAAGGTAGAAGAACAAATGAGAAAGGAATGAACGGCAGACTATTTTTAATACAAGGACGCTTCCCAACAGACTTAGGCAGGCCTCGCGGAAGATTATAAGCCGTGGAGAAGAGAGTTTGCGTATACGTAGTAGCTATTTATTGCTGAGGTGCAAGCATCTTTCACCGTGTTTTCAAGTAATGTAATGAAAATAAGTATGAGAGTCCAGTTTATCTTAAAGTTTCTTTTTGCGGTGGTGCAGATGATGTTTATGTTAGTAGCAGCGAAACAATGAGAATCGCGCATTGCTTAAGTAAGTCTTTAGAAAAAAAGGATGAATGAAGAATTAGTGGAGCTCCCAAGCTTATGCATATATTTACAGATGTTGTGATAACTGAAGGAGAAAATAACAAATGTAACAGGGCAAAAGATGTGAGAGAGGGGGAATTTTTTAGGGGGAGAGATCGATGTTCGAAGAGAGAGGGTTAGGGAGTGAAAAAAATTCGTGAGAAGACCGCTTTCCTCTCCCCGTTTCTTCTAAGCAGTAACTAGTATAGCAGAAAGGAGTAAAGTCAGANGGGGGAGAGATCGATGTTCGAAGAGAGAGGGTTAGGGAGTGAAAAAAATTCGTGAGAAGACCGCTTTCCTCTCCCCGTTTCTTCTAAGCAGTAACTAGTATAGCAGAAAGGAGTAAAGTCAGAGGGAAAAGAAACGGCCAAATACACTCACATGGAGCTAGGGAATCTGCAGAAAATCTCTATTAGACTGGTGGAGACCACACCCTGCTTCCATTTTGACTAAAACCATTTGTAAACTGCGGGAGGCACTTTTACCACCAGAAAAAAGAGAAAGTAAAAGTGGTACGGGGAGCATGAGAAGAAAGTAGCGAGTAGAAAAAAAGTAGAGAGCGAGCAACTACTGACTGAGTGAGTACCACCGTCAACCACTACTGCTACTATCATTATCATCATTTTTTTTACCATACCATTTTATACATCCCCTTTAAAGTGAACCTTTGCTATCCCGGGCGCTGGCAATGTGACACAAGAAGATGAAATATATTGTGAACTGCTCACCAGAAAGCTCATTCAACAAGAGAAGAAAATTTCCCTTAGCATTTTTTCAGCACCTTCCCCTAAACTTGGGGAATTGTTGCCTCCTTGTCCTGCATGATTTTCCATAGCAGATCCTTCTTCCAAAAAAAACAAGAAAAGTATCAGCCAAAAAAGAAGAGGAAGACAAGGGGAAAGGAGACGATTATGTGCTGATGCTACAACATGCACACACATCTCTCTACGGATATGAGTGAGTAAGCAGCACCAAAAAATGGGTGAATCAAGGATCGTCAAGAATTCTTGAACAGGGCTTCTTGATAAATGAATGTTTGTTCTGCTGTTATGTTCAGCATGATTCAACCAGAGGAATAGAGTAGATGTACCTCTAGAAAACAAGATACAATGCTACTCATAATTGTATTCCTACACTCGTTTTTCGAGAGCTTCCTAAATTCTATCCCTCATAATCACCATGAAGCAGTCCTAGTAAACCAATAAAAAATTGTTTACTGTAGATGCCCACAAAGATGTCTTTTTCGAAAAGAGAATTCAAAAATGTCAAGTCAGCATGTAAGTAAGTTGTGAAGTCTTTTGAGGCGGCCTCCTTCACTTATTTTTTTAAAATTTTAGCACTTGAGCATGTAGTCGCTATTATCATACCTTTTTGCGATCATCCGCTATTTCATAAAGTGTGTCAATGGCAATGAAAGACATTGCTACCATCATCACTTCTCCCCAGAAAAAATAGATTATATGATCCTGTGACAACAACATGGGAAACCCGGCACAATACAATGCATCAGCACAACGTAACAAAATTCCATCCACGGGAAGAGAACCTTATTCAATTGAGAAAGAAGGGGAAAGGAATGATTTTTTACAGGACATTACCGCTCTGCAACATGCAAACAAAATCGAAAGAGATTTTTCCCCTGTTATAACAAACACAAAAGATTTTTAGGGAGGAAGTAATGCAGAAAAAATAGATGTATCATGCAAGCAACACATGTGAGAATAGAATACGTGGGGAACAAGGTAAGTATATAAGCAAATCCAGAAGAAAGCTGAGCGGAGTACCACCACAGCAGCAACGAGAGGAACACATGTGAGCAAAAATATGCATTAATAGTAATGCCACGGAAAAAAATAATGTGCTGGCAGTACCAGTACTAACTACCATCAAATAAGTAAGTAAGTATTTCTTTAAAAACCTTATATTAGCTAAAACGATTTGTGGAGAGTGGAAGAGGGCCTTTCTTTGGCTTTCATCCTTTATTTCCTATTCACGTAAGCCCTAGTAGTAGTTTTGCACCTGTTCCATTGCCTTATGGAGGAAATACTAGTCTCTTCCACATTTCATTCAATGAGGCCGACTAACCGATACATTTTGCTAATACCAGCAAAATAATGCTAGGCGCATAAACAAACACAATATTATTATTTTATCTGGCTTTTGCAACAACATCAGCATCAATAATATTAATAATGCCAGTGGGAACGGCCCGAGAAAAAATGAGTGGAGTTGTAACGAGAAAAAAAATGCTGGCATTCTCTTTTTCCACCACCACATCACATTACCCAATGTTATGCCCATAAAAAGTAGGAAGGGAGTGAGTAGTGAGTACACGCTCATACATAATAGCAATGCAATAGTGAAATCGTTAAATAAGCATAAACACATTCTTCCTCGTTGCTTGCTTTGTTGCTCTTTACACAATCGGGCTGGTGTTCAAAACCCTAATCCAATCAACCGAAAAAGCTGGGTCAGCACAAGAACAACAAAATCGGCGTTCCTTCCAGTTTTTTTTCACGCAATCTCATTCTTAATAAGTACGCTCAAATCTGAAAATAAAAACTGGAGTATATTGAGACAGGTAAATAATTCATGTTCGATTCATGTCAGAGCAAAATAAAGCAGTTGATACGAATAATCTTGTAGGTAAGAATGTGTGAAGGTTCAGGCAAGCCGGGCCTGGGCCAACGGATAAAAACGGTTTACGTAAGTGAAGTACATGCGTGGCATGTATGAGGTTGTACGTAAAAAAAGAAGTAGCACTTCCATGAATACACAGCGAGGTCTTCAAAGTGATGAAGGAACGAGAGTTGTACCGGACGCGGAGCTAGCCTGTACTTGAACTAAACGATGACGGCCTTTCCCCATGAGTGTGTGTGGGACCACTTCTCAGAGGCCCTGATAGTGAGTGATATGATGGTTGCATGTTTAGCCGTCTCAGGGTCTCCTTAACTCGTTGTTGTATGCAAAAAGAAAGCGAAATAATTTTCATGCAGTATAAACATGAGTAACGTTTTTTCTGCTTCTCAGGCTTTCGTACAATAGACACAGATGGGGAGGCGAGTCGCAAGTGAGCCAGAATCCTAGATTCCGTCGTCTTGATTGTTGAATGCGCTATGTGGAGAATAAGAATATTATGGGATGGGAATGTAGTGGTGGTGGTACGAATGGAAAGAGAAAATTTTGTCGAGATTATTTTGAATGTTAAAAAGGAGAGAGAGAGAGTGGAGAGTGGAAGCTTGCGTTGGGTTTGCTAAAGAATTTTTTTAGGTGTACATAGTAGAGTGATGCCAACGGTCGCCACCTCAATGCTTGCGCTTGTTAGTGCAATGCAGTAAAATGCGGGAACGGCTCTTTGAGCAGACGCAAGTAAGGCGAAAAAAATACAGAGGGAGAGAGAGCAAAGGAGAGTGTAAAAGTAAGGAAAACGGCTGGAGAGGAAAGTCAAGCAGAAAATGTGCTACTATGAAAAAAAATTATATACAATGAGTAGCCGCATTATCCAGGGACAAGGCAACGTGCAAAAGGCGCCAGTAAAGGAAACCATGCACGTCTTCCAGGCCGAAATGAGTATTTTTTATACGGAAAAACATGTTTTTCTTTGTACGCTCATACATTGCATTGCTCACAGCGCAATCTACAGGAGTTGTTAGGGGATGGAAAAAATAGGGAGAAAGGGAGATGCTCTACGGAAGAAACAAAGGCACAAAAAAGAGAAAGTAAGTACTTCCCGTGGAACCAGGAGCTATAATGCTGGAAGAGGGTGGATAAAATAGGAATGATGACTCTGCAGCAGCAGCAGCACCATCGCGCAAAAATACTAGGAAAGTGAGCAGCAGTAACAGAAAGGAACGAGAAGGAAGACTACTGCAGAGGAAATAAAAATGGGAAAGTAAAAAACCCGCTGCGGATCCTCGGGCTTAAGCACTGGAAGCATGGGAAACTGAGAAAACCTCAAGCTCGAATGACTCGCTGTGTATGATATGGCAGTGGTGTTTTTTCAGAAACACAATTCATTTGCTCATGCCTTCTAAGCCGTGGACTCATAGGTTTTTTCTAGAAGTTTGCAAACGCTTCCAAGCCTCAAGCTTCTATACGCAGAGTGGAGAGATGGGAGTGCGGCCTCTATGTGAGAGGGAAAGAAACGGATGAAACTGAACATGAAAATTTTGTCGCCACTTGGAGTGCTCGAGTGAGATGGCGCTCAGAGGTGGATTTGTATGTCGCTCATAACTGTTGTCGACATGGATGGGTCGGCAACACGGGATGAGGACAATGTAACGGTTGGTAATATACTCCTCAGCGTTTCCCACACCAGTCATAATCTCTTAAGACTGTATGGGGTAACCAGAGGAAATATAATGGAAAATGAAAAACAACCACGCGGCAAATAAAAATATTGTTCGTGGTATATCCAGACTTGATCTTGTTTGACTTTCAAATATTTTCACCAATTAGAAGTTTTTTTCTATCGTTGGCACGGGTTGTCGCAAGACAAATCAAATAAATTTTGAGGAGATAGGAAGAAACACAAGCTGACATATGAGAGGACCTTGGCAGCGGAAAATTAATTTTTTTATAGAATTTCATCATCATCGTTGCTATGAGCAGGGAAGCAAGCACAGCATTTTCGCATGCATAGGCATAAGTGCTAAGAGAACCTAACAATGGTACGGTTACCTTTGTCCTTTTTAAATGACTAGAAAATGCTCAATTTGATTACACCATACGATTCAGTAATTCAAACTGAACCAGAAACCGTCACTAGGCTTTTGCTTTAACGCATGCGCAGAACATAGAAATAACACACAATATATGGATTAAATTGGACATTTCACTATTTACCAGCAACTTTTTCGATATTTCTTGGTAAAAGACGATGAATTTACATGTATAATTGGAAAAAATAGTAAAAATAAAAATTTAATCCAAAAATTATAGTGTATATAGTAGAACACAATTTTGGGGCAACTTGCAACATGTATTTTTTTGCAAAGAAATGTCTTAATTTTGCAATTGTTGACATTTTTAGCAACATGTACTTAGCTTTTCTTTTACCGAAAACTAGAAAGAAAAGTAGTTTTTTCATGTTTGGCTGCCATATAACCGCATGTTTTTTGTTATTTTTATGATCTGCGCATGCGTTAAAGCAAAAGCCTAGTAGCAGTTTCCGGTACAGTTTGAGATGCTGAATCTTATGGTGTAATCAAATTGGACATTTTCTAGTCATTTAAAATGGACAAATGTAACTGTACCATTGTAAGTAACAAATTTTCCGACATTTCCATGAACTAAACGATTAGACAATATGCTAGACATGTCATAAATCAGGATCCCACCAGGGGAATACAAGAATGGCGCAAGATGGGGGAAAACAATATTTCTCATTAGGATCTCATAAGCGATCTCCCATGGTGTTGGGGAACATGGGATGATAAGTTAAGTAGGGGAACAACAACGGCCACCAAGCCGCGAATTTCCTTACACACGTCATCTGAAATGCATGTTTTTAACTGTCGACTTGTGAGTTGCGAATAGCTGGGCTGGTGAGGACAAAACGGGGGCTGAATGTAAGTAAGTACATATAAACATATTTTGATTCCGCTCAGCTTCTCATTTCCTATCTAGCGCGGTATTAAAAATATAATAGCCTCGTTCGTTGCTCTTGTGAGTAGGAGTAGTAAAAGGGTAAGGTGGACTGCCTGCTGGCAAAATATTTGTTTCCATCTGGCATGGCATCATGCTACACAATGATGAAAGCGTACAGGCACCCCCTAGTCCACCAGCATCCCAACGAATTGGAATGCACCATGTGATTTCTCCTGACTCATGGAGCCTTATTTGCAGAATTTCCTATGATAATGACATTTAATGGCACAAATTAATTCTCATTTTTCCTTAACCTGAAAAAATTAGTTGGAAATGGAGACACACTTTTTTCTATGTGGTTTAAACTCAGTTTCACTTTTTTCTTCTTCCCCTTCATTTGACAAGTCAAGCAGAACCAAGCCAATTCAAGTCTATCAGCTAGGAAGCCATTCTTCCAGTGGTTTTATTCATTTTGTGGTTCACTCTTTCCGTACAGTTTCCCCCACAACTTCCTTACTCTCTCTCTCCTACTGGCAGTGGCAATGTGCTTTACTTAAGTAATGGAATAAACTGGGAAATGAACGAGAAAAGTAAACTTTTTCTACATCAGGGCAAACGTTCAGTTTGGAAGAAAAAAACTTTTTCCGTTCCATCGAATTTCTGTAATAGGCTTAAACGCGCGAAAAAGCTTCGGAAAGACAGACAGAAAACACAGAAAAACTGTCAGAGCCACTTTCTCCTTATTCGCCCAGAAAAAAAGTTTTTGCGAGTGTTTGTGGTTATCACTCTATGTTCTGCTTATCAAGAAAGCCCACTTCAATAGAAATGAAGGTATGGAAAAAACAGACCAAAATCCGAGACCAGCTTGATGTCTTTCGTTTGATGAAAATTGAAGGGTTTCTATGTACACTCGAATGAGGTGTCTTTGTGTATTTGTAACCTTATCAACCACTAACTCCATTCACTACCAAACTGCCATGGAGATAATATTTTGGTTTAACTTCAACTCTACTATGGCTCTGACTTCACTCCAATTTTTCCTGGCATGTTTCCTCAATTTCCCAGGACTTTTTTACTCGGGTCGGGAATTACACGAGAACTTTTTCCAGAGTTTCAATTGAATTGAAATTTTCGAAAGAGAGTAGTAGTTTACTCTTCCTCACTTCAGATAAGTAAATTACTATCTTTCTCCGTGGGATAAAGTGAGCCTGAGCTGGGAACTTAGCATAGCTATGCACTCACTCACTCACTTTCTCCCTTTAAATATTAAGAGAGCTAATCAATCCTCTGGTGGCGCTCTAAAAGAGTCGCGGAGAAGGACATTGCTAGAGACAGGAAACTTTTCAAATTCACTCAATTAATGTCATTTTCCGAAGAACATATGTCTGGGTGGAAATTTAGTGGTCATAAAATATTCATGCTGCCTACTGCAAATCATATTATGACAGTAGAGTGGCTCTGAAAAATGAAATGAAAAAATATGCGGCTGGAGACGAATACGATTTTTGAAACCTGCAATTTCTTCCTGGATGATGCCTGTATAAGTCAATTAGTTTAAGTAAAATGAAGGAGTAGTATAACTTGATAGAGTGTCACATTATAAGCATTCCTGAAATGTACATGTCCCATGAATTACTAGTTGCTACTCACCATCGCCAAAGAGATCGTCATGTATAAAAAGTATCTGTTCATATGGCTTTGATCCATACTGCCGGCCTCGTATCATCATCATCATCTAGCGGTCGATAACAAAGGAATGCAGTGAAGTATGCAGATTATTTACAAAACAGACACAGTTCAGAGATTTAACTTCACAGATGCATTCCACAACTGGCTCTACGGCTTTGATGAATTATGACACAAAACAGCGAAAACCTCTTTCACTGCTAGAGAACGAACTCAGCAGTTTGTGATAGTTTTTAACTTTTTGCGAAAAAGGAATGAATGTCCTAGTCCATTTCCCTTCCCTGAACATTTGGGCTTGATTGAAAAAGTTTTTGGAACCATAGTTTAGGGATTCATGGTGCAAGTAAAAAAGGTTGGGTGGAGAGAAGAAGCAAGCATTGATCATTTAAGGGAAAAGGTCGAAGCAATGGAACTCGTGTCAGTTCCGATTTGCTCACTTATCACTCAAAGCAATGTGTTGCCTACTCCACTTTCCCGAGCCCCCCGTTTCCTATTAACCTGGCCAAAACTACATTTGAGTGGGATGTTGGGAAGCACATGCGCCATCGCAATATTACTTCCATTAAACGTGACAACGAAGTCTGACCAGGACTACACTATCCCTTCTCCTAAACCTGCTACTCTCAAATCGACAGTTAGACCAGGCTGACGTTTATCCGCACGTAATAGGTTCGTGGAAAATACATGGAGCGAATCCTTCAATGAACAGTCTTGCAGTAAAGAACAGTCACTACAGAAGTGTCCAGTCTACTTTTAAAAAATTACATCTGCAGGAATATAAAATCAAGAAGAAGAGCTTTCCATTTCTGTGCAAAAAATACTATCTCATCCGCCGCGAACTTCTTTGTTTGGGTGAGGTATGGAAAAAGTAAAACTAACGACTGCACGGAAAATCGATCATTCCTAACTCCGGTGCTTATGGTTAGTCAAAAATCCAGTGAAACGAAAAATGAATTGCGTGAGCTCTCTCATTGTCATCGCGATTACGAGTCACCGCATCAAATCAAAATTTGCACCGATGCTACAGAAGCCCCGGCATTAGACACTTAATAATACTTTGGAAAGGTCAATTGCATGAAGACAAAAGAACCCACCTTTTCATTTCTCATCTATCACACAAGGAAAGATGCCATTTCCTGCTTTCCCATTTCATTGAACTCTGCGTAAAGGACGACGAGCAATGCGGTGAGTGCTAGTCGAGTAAAATTAGGTCATGCAGAATATATTTATACCGCGACATTTGCATGATTCGACAGGCAAATAATATAGATACATAAGTAATACGGGTGATTTGAAAGAAAGTCCCATTTTTTAGCCCTGCTCACTTTTGTGCAACCAAACGCTTAAATGCCATCATTATTACCGGTATAATTCTTCTAAAATATAATCATTGCCATTGCTGCTGAGAAGATTTCGCGCACAAGCTTAATTCTGGGTTGTCATCATGAAATAAAAATTTTGACGGAGCTCGTAGAAATATCAAAATACGAATGCACATGCTTTAAGAAGGAACAGTTATCGTATTTTTAAAAGATCTAACTTACGGAAGGAACTAAACCGTACAAATCTTTGTCAGCGTTTAAAATGATGCATTACCCAGGGCGAGGTACGAGTTGTGACACTACAATACCATGTACATCATGGTCTTCATGATACTTCACGAGAAGTCTAATAACTATTTACCATACAGCTAAACACCGAGGGATGTAGAACGGGTTGAAGATGACAGCAGTAATCAAACGTATTTATAGCAACAAAGGATTTTTTTCCAGTTTTCGCTGAGTTCTTTGAACAAATCAGAGTTGGTGTGTAACTCATGAAGCGAGTTTTAGGATTGAAATGCTTAAAAAAATATACCTTATAGTCATGATATAAGGAACTTAAAAAACATTTAACATGAAGCATGAGATAATTAAATTTCAAATTAATCATTCCATTAAACACGTTATGGGAGAGAGGAAGCACTCGCCGCATGGTTGCAATCCTGCTTCTTTGGTAATTTACTAGCAAGAAAATGTGGAAAAAACCAACCCTGACCATTCATGGGGGCACGGTACGATGTCTATGACGCACAGGGGAGGGCCAGCAAAATACCCTCTAGGTTTACATAATGCCGAAGAAAGTATGTACCTGAATTGAGTTGGATGTCGTCATGGGTAAGGATGCTGCTGAGTTGCTCATTAATATTGTAAGCAGTGTGCATAGTAGATACTCGAGGAGGAAATGAATGAAATTTCTGAGCTCCTTCTCCCCTCATCTCAATAAAAATAATGGAAAGTAGAAGAAAAGGGCGCAGCACATAACTCCAAACGGGAATAAAAGGTTCACTTGGCGGCAAGCAATAATCGTAATGGAAAATCGCTATTTTCTTCCCCATTTTTTTTTGCATGCGTTCCGGGAAGAAAAGTAAAAACCATGAAACCATTGTGCATGCTACCGGTCCATGTTTTACATGAGCCACGTCAGATGTACATATCCCTCTCGGAGAAAATTGATTATTGGAAACGCGTGTACGCATTGGAAGAAGCACCGCACGAACAATATGGGAAACAGGTGTGTAGGATTATGAGCAAAAAGCTGGATTCGCCGGTAAAATACACACAATGGTGTGATCAAAGCCGCACAGGCAGAATATAAATGATCGAAAATTGAATGAGCACAGCGCAAGCAGCAAAAGAACTAGAAATTTGCTTATATTTTTTCCGAACGTCGAGGGAAATTATTATTTTTTTGAAAAAATAAATTGTTGCAGATTCTCTTGGAAAAATCTACTGCAGTGTTTGAGCATCACTACAAAACCAGATTTTGTCAAATTCCCTCGAGTAATGGTTGCAAAATACGAATTTGAAGTTGAAAAAGAGAAATATACTTGCATATGCCAATGAATAAGAAATGATTACTGATAATAAAAGAGTGGGAAGAAAGACTTTCATTGAGAATCAATAAGAAATACCTTGATGTTTCTCCTTTCCTTCAGGCAGCAAGTAAGATTTGGAGGGAAAAAAGAAAGATACGACCATGATAATTTATATGATATGATTAGTCAACCTTTTTCGAGTTTCTAATGAAATATCCAGTAAACAAAAACACGTAAAGATGGGCAACTCTTTGCAAACATCAAAACTTACTTCAACAACTACGTAGGTTTTTACCATACTTAGCTTTAACGCAATTAACTATGGTGGAATTTCATCGGGAGATTCAAGGTGATTCTGGATTTGACGAATCAGATTCAACGAGGCAATAATAATAATATCGCATATCACAATAATTACTAGCGTACGTAGTATCTGCGTCTAGGCTAGAACACGGGAATTTAGGATAATAAATAATAATTCAAAAATTCGGAGTATAGATATACACGTATTACTTAAATATCTATTGATTTTATATAAGAATAGTGAACAAAGCTGACGGAAACTTATGTCTCTATCCCATGTTTTAACCCGGAAACAAGATATACAAGTTTCTCTTCTCATGAACTTAACGGATTTGGGAGTAAGTTTTTATTAAATCGGGCATTTTCTTTTCTTTTCATTCGCCAGGATAATTGATTGTGTCTCATTTTTCTTTTTTTCTTG